>CABEEJ010002660.1:0-94600 GCA_901482245.1 Timema douglasi
CTTTCAGTCTTGGCAGCAAATATAACCTTTTTTAATTAAACTTAATAAGTGTTACTGGACACCTCTCAATGAGGCGATCAGTACATGATTCATGTGAATCTTAAGACATTATTTCTAGGCCCCTTGACAGGTTTATCCCCTGGAATCGCCAAGATGCAACCAACGATGTACGCAAGTAAATTATCCTGAAAGAAATGTCAACCAAGGCGAATAACTTTACATTTAACTATCTTGTGTGTTACATATTATAATTCACCTTTTTTCCTTCGTTTAGCTTATGTGAATACCATTATTTTGATATACTATACATATTTTTATGAGGATACTATAAAAGTCTGAGAGTGTATATGTTTTAAGACATTACAATAATTTAAATCATTTTGAATCATTGTCCACACATATAATTTATAAAACAACGGATACTTAAGTTCTGAAACTGAACATCATATGACACTTTATATTTAAAAAATCTATTTGGCATGCTGCATACAACCTGAACAAATAGAAGACGTAGTAATAAATACAACTTTAGGTCCTACACAGGTGACTACATGGGCTAAGTTATCTGGCCTGGGATGAATTTGACTCTCAGCAAATTAGTATATTATTATTTTTTGTCCGTGTGATTTACCACCGCTACTTTTGACATGGATACACTAATTCTGTTACAATTATTTTTAACAATCCCCTCTGTCCACATACATTAAGGACTAGGCTGGTAGCCCATTACCTGGTGTAGTATCAATTTTTGATTTAATTATAATGCATATTATGGCTTAATTAACAAGCAGTTTGTTTGATAGTGCCATTATTCTCCCTCCCTCCTTCTTTGACTATCGACTACAAGATACCTATTCTTTGTGGCGCTCACCAGGAGAGAAACGAGTGTAATGATTGATTGGCTCCCTGAAAAGTAATGTGGAAACATAATATCAACAACTCCCAGTATCTGATCTCTGGTGTATGTCAGTAAAACTACATCTATCATATCACTATCGTTATTCCCTCTCTAAGCACACACACACACACACACACACACACACAATGCTACCCTCAAGGAGAGAGGATATATCATGCGACACGTCAAACCATCGCAGATAATAAGTCATCCAAAGATTTAAAGTTCAGGAAAACCTTACTTAATAGCGCCCGAACAACTTTATATTTATTAAACTGTGGATATATTAATTGTGAAATATCATTTTAATGATCAATTTTATATAAAATTAATATTTCTCACATAATGACGTGTCACTTGAGCTTCATTAGGCGTTTTAAAGTTAACAGTAGTGTGTGTGTGGGTGTGCATGTGTGGAATGGGAAAGAGGGTAATTTAAGAGGAAAAAATAAACATTTTGACTTGAACATAACTTAAGGAAATAAGGTAAAACCTCCTATGTTTCAATTAATAGCCTATATGGGAAAGGTTCACCCAACAGATATAATTCACATTTATAATTGGCTAATGAATGTATACTGACATAGATGTCTTTATTCCTGTTGTTTGGGTTCATATTTAATATAAAGTGGTGTCCTAGGTTAAGTTTATAAGTCATACTATGATGACACAGTCCTTTGGCAAAAAAATGCTTGATAAATACTATACAAACGAATTATTTTTTATTGCGTAATATGTTGAGTTTAGTCCCAAGAAGATTTCTGAATTTTTAAAACTATCTATTATTAAATTTTTCATCGACCAAATTTAATACCTACACTGGGGGTCACACAATCTAAGGCAGTTATGTCAAACGCGTGGCCGGTTAAACACATGCAGTTCTATCCATGATTCTGTACCACCCGTGTAACTTACTATTAGATATCATGCATTGAAGCCCTATTATTATTTTGTTAAATGTCGAGAAAACACAATATTTAGGAAAAAAAATCTTTACTGATTAGGCCTATTTTGGTGAATTCTGTCTCGTGAAGTTGGAATACCAAATATGTAATTAGTATTTCTTTAAAATATGTCCCTTTACAAAAATGTTTGAAATTTTGCATCAGATATGTGTGTTTTGGTAGAACATGCTCATGTTAACTAGCCGCTGTTTTCTCATATATAATAAAACCAAATACTTGAAAGATATTGTCTTACGGACACACATAGTAATATCAACATTACGATAGCAAAATTGCTTTGTCGTAAGATTTAAAGCCAAACATTGACATCATTATTTAAAATAAAATGTTTCACATTTTTGGTAAAATATAACTGTGGTCTTATTGCGTTACATAGGGGGCCTACTCTGTTATTTTTATAATAATAAGATAATAAGTTGAAATAGGTTTTAGTTTCTCTCAACACCTCAAAAAGAAAATATTTCGATCGTAAAAAAAATCCAACACGAGATTTTGATATATATTTACGTTTCTTGACACCCTGAAACCAAAATAAGTGGTTTTCGTAATGCTGTTTCTCCTTCCGTATGTCTATCTGTACCTCCGGCTAGATCAGAAACTATCTTAATAATTGAGCTTAGAAATGGTATCTGTGGTTTTCATGCCTCCCAACCCCCGAGGTGTTTTGGGAATTAGACAACCAACCCTAAAATTAAAGGTAGTATACTGAAAGGCAAAAAGAGAATAAATCGATTTTCTCATATTAGCTTTAAATATTTTAGTTAAATTCTATATTTAGAAATTGTCTATCACTATAAAGAAGATGGTAGTTCTCATTTTCTTATGAAGATAACTTAGAGGGTACTTAACATAGGGGGAATTTTCCAATTTTAATCATTTCTCTGCACCTATATGAGATACGAAATAATATATCGATGTAAAGTTGTAGTACCATTAATGATAAAAATATTTTATATGGAAATATGTTTTTATATAATCAATCATTTATGAGCTATAAGCAAATATAAAATATACTTTTTAATTCGGATCTTTGAAAATTAATTTGATTAGTATACTCTTTGGTGACAGAGATGTTTCTATTTTCTTAAGATTTCTGTAACAGTGTTCCTAGTTCCTGACGCAATAGATTAAGTTACAGTGAATATTATTTCATATATGAACTTTAGTGGAGTGTATCTACAACAATGTATATACCTATTATTTCGTTTCACAAATCTCATGAGTTCTTAGTAAATGTCTATTTTAAGATAAAATTGAGAAGATCTGTATGGTGCACCATACTATATATTTGTCTTTGATATTGTCCCATTGTAAGTTTGGTATATAGGAGGTCCACCAGTAAAATATATCACAAAAGGTCAGTGGTATTCATAAGATTTGAGTACCAATTGCCTATTTATTTTGTTAATTTTCCAATTTGATTAATGGTGCCAATTGGTTTAGTTTTAGCTGAAAATAGCATATTATTTTTGACGTCTTCCTAGTTTTTTTTGTATAGTTATGTGTTTGGTATATATTAAGACACCTCTTCATATCTGGTTCCTCCTCTGCCCTCTTATTCATTTATTTTTTAGGTCTGCATCTTATTACCCATTCAGGATATACTCTAATGTACTAATTACGCTAATGATTTTGGAGATAAGGGAAATTATATTAATAGGAAATGTACCCACATTTTTGAGGAAGGAGAGTAGAAAACCAATCTTCAGTACACTCGACTGAGATTCTAACCTCGATTCCCCTGTCATCAGCAATGGAATATGGTTTTCTGTGAGGGTAGCGCGTTAGGCCACGCGGCCACGGAAGCTGGTCTCTTATTTAAATATTCGAATGAAACAAATAGCCAAGACTATTGTTAATTCATTTTAGTGAGGATAGTCCCTCATAGATATCATATTCTGAAAATTGAAAAATGACACCTGGACACGGGAATTGAACCCGGGACCTTCGGATTAGTACGCCAATGCTCTTACCTCTGAGCTATTCAGGATTCGTCCCGTGCCCATGGTGATTCTTCACTCATAGTTTAAGGCAGAGTCTAAGATGGACGTGCGGAAAAATGCCAACTACCGAGTCGCTAATGGCTACGTTGTCTGATGGCTGTGATCTTAGATAATCACATGTTTATAAGCTGACGACTTCCGCACGTCCATCCTAGACTCTGCCTTAAACTATGAGTGAAGAATGGCCATGGACACGGGGCGAATCCTGGATAGCTCAGTGGTAAGAGCATTGGCGTACTAATCCGAAGGTCCCGGGTTCGATTCCCGTGTCCAGGTGTCATTTTTCAATTTTCAGAATATGATTAAATATTCGAGTTGAGTAAGCAAATGAAACTTTAAGTTACCTTGATTTTATTTACAATTCAATCAGATAAAGTTTAGTACAGTATGTTTTTCTTTACTTGTAAAATTATATCCCAAACTAAAAAAAAAAAACTTGGCACCCTTATCTGTTTTCCAACGAAGTGTCGATTCCTTTATTAAAATCAGTCCTCTTGCTGTTCACTAAATACAAGTTATGTCATAAAGTGTTGACAAATTTAATAACATTATATCTTTATTATTTCAACTATAAAATAGTTAAAATTAAACTTAAAATAACAACAAAAGTTTGAAAATTTTCAACATAGTCTTTAATATTTTTTCCCCCATACAATGTACTTAAGATATTCAATACATTGTTGTATCTGTTTCTCTAATTTTGACATGAATTTGTAATGTATCTTGTTGAATTGTTTTAAGTTACTGAGTTGTTGTTGTTGTTGTTGTTGTTGTTGTTGTTGTTGTAGTCGATCTTCGTAGTAAGCCGATGTTCAGGCGGTGTGGGTCAGTGGACAATCTTGCTGGAACATGATGTAGTCATTCGTTCCCTTATTTTGCAGTTCAGAGGTCAGAAAGTTAGAACATCATCGGAAGTGATTCATACCATGGTTCTTGGTTCACATTGTTTCACGATTTGAGGACATCGAATGGTCATCACGTTCATAAAACTTAACAGCTCTGGATTTTTTTCTTGTGGGGCATGTTAAATATTCACTTTGTATAGTTGGTTAAATCAATGACAAACAGAAGTGGCCTACAAGTGAACTAAATAATCATTAGTAATGAATCAATACAATTTTTATTTAAAGTACATTTTATTTTCAATAATGTGATGCTCACACCATTTGGCACACGGAAAGAGGTGCATGTCTGGTATTTCCTAGTTTTCCAGTGACGTTGAGGTCACTTTCTGGATATAATTAGACCTAATAATGGGATTAACAAAATATATTTTCAAATATTTCTCAAAGCAAGTTTTATAGAATTAATCTAAATTAGACATTCATCCTACCTATATTATTATATTATTATTAATATAAGGATAATACGGGCATATAGTAAATCAGAAGAGGGGTACCAAGAAAAACAAACAAAACGTGTTGTGATTCTACATTATATAACCACCCGAATATTGATGAATGATTAGAACACACAAAATGTACCCGTCCTTACTAGTTTTCATGGATATGATTATTACTTAGATTTCTGATAGTATATACTGTCTCTAGAATTTGTTAAAACATAGTTAATGAACCAATAACAATATTAGAGAATGGAGGTGGATTATTTTAGTTGTATCGGAGCTATACACACTCGTTTGGGATCTGAGGACATATTTTATAGCTTTCGGAAAGTTGGTGAACTGCGTGTTTCCAAGCAGTTTAGGGATACAATTTATAAATGGTTTAATTTGACTTCCTAACTGAAATGATGTACAATCTACTGTGACAGTCAAATCAGCCCCTTGAATAGTTAGGCAGGCTTATTCCACTGATTCTATGACCCAGATACCTGACTGATGTCTAAATTTGCCAATTCATTATCTTGAAGAGAAAACTGTGCTTCTAATATTAGTGCTCATATGTTTTATAGACATATTTTAATGAAGATGTTTTACATGCTATTTCTGAATAATTTGAATATATAAGTAGAACAGGAAGAATATTTATAAAATAAAATCAACTTCTTTACGGTACACATTTATATATCTTTAAAATATTATTGTCACCCAAAAATATGTGGTCACATGTATTAGGGTGTCTGTCTCGTTTTGTTTGCCTCACTGGTGAGTACATGGATCTATACCCAATTTGAATCACCATATCTCACTGTCCATATGGGAAACACACTTATATTTCAATTACACAAATGTGGCGTGGATCAAGAAGGTATAATTCCGAGTAAATGTAACAGAATTTTAGTTCAGAGGACGGGGGAATGCATTTAAGGAAATACCTATTCTGTATACTTAGTCGTAATTTGAATCCCTACCAACCCATCATCAACAAACAAGAATAAAATGAGCTCCCTGTCACGGGTATTAAAATTATTGGTTTACCACTCTATCCTCACGAAAATGTGGTTACCACTCCTATATTCTACCTTCCTCTACCCATTGAGTAGATATTTAGCTAGCCCAGGCATGTATTAGGACGCGATGCACGTAGGCCTATTAGTATTAATTTAATTGTTGTAGATACTATTATTATTAGCACCACGTCTTACTACCCGTTCGGGTTATACGCACTTACGGTAATGTGTAATGGTAGGGTGATTGTGAGATGAAATGAAGGACCTACAGTTTAACGTGGAATCCGAACCACGGTGGAGGCCTGGCATTCCTCACATTCACAAGATATCTTGTCAGAGGTGAAGGAAGAGTTTGGTAATCAGATAAATCTTTGCCGGGACCGAGGATTGAACCCCGGCCGCCAGCATAGAAGTCTGACACCTTACCCCTAGACCGCCAGGTCACCGACTAGATACTATCAATCGCAAGTGAAAACTACCAATCATACGATTTGACGTAAGATTAGATGAAAATAATTTTGTAAATTTTGTTGCTGTCTAGAACAGTTACACAAACAAGTCCCAGGGCGTTTAATCAACATTGAGAAACGAGAAACTTTACCCACACCAGCGGACACTCAAGACAAAACGTCAAGCTCATCTGGTTTGCCTGTGACAGGAATGTCTGAGGTGAAATCTCAGCTAGTTTCAATAAGTGCAATTTTTCATTAATGTTTTCCCACTTTTTCTCCAAGAAAATGCAGGTATATTTCCTATACATTCTTCTTTACTTAGCCTTAGCTCATAAATGTAACTAGTATCCATAATTATAGCCCAAACAGGTACTAAAACACAGCTCAATAAACCACTTAAAAATACAATTTCAATTTGGATTTTTAGTATTGGAACCAAGATTTTTGTTTAAATATTTATTTTAACCAACAAACCTACCTCCATATTTCTTGGTACTCCTATCTTCTGACTCCGGCTGATTTAATGTAATTTATAGTTCGTTTGAGAATACCTTATTTCATTATCTGCGCATTTTTCGTCTTCAGAAATTTGAGAAGCCTGAAATTACAGTGATGCGTCACAATTATCTCTTGAACAATTATCATAGGACTCCATGATAGAAGATCACATAGCGTCCGAGTTAAAAAAAAAAATATTTTACTTCAAATGTTTTTGAAAAATAAAGACTAGATTGGTTTTATGATTATTATTTTTTGTACAAGCGTCAACCGAATCACTTTAATGAAATAAGTAGGGAAGAATATAGAAATTAAATACTGTCATATGCGTGGAGAAATATACTGAAACAGTTCAGGAAAAAATATCTTAAGCAAAACTAGACGAGCTCTACAACTTGAGCTAATTACCTACCAATGCGTTTTGTTGGTGTCCTACCTGCCTTAATGACTACCATTCTCATTGTTATACCTTAGGCTGGAATATTGTTTAAGCTTGAATGAAAATTTCTTATATTTAACCTACTTATTTTAAAATGTTCCCTTCTATTTAAGCACAGTAACTCTTAGAAGGTATCAATAGTTTTATTTTAAATATGCCTGTGAATAAATTGTCTCTTTAAAAAAAAAATTAAATCTGGAAAAAACTACAATGATGATTTAGGAACTTTGATTTACAATATTTGTGTGTCATTATGTAAGGGTTCTTATTTAACTTTAAAATTGTCTACCCCTAAAACCCATAGCTTGGCAATAATCAGGTCTTGAATAAAATAATTTGATTCAGGTCATAATAAAATATTATAAATCCACTTAAACATCTATGTTAAAAAAAAAATTGGTACCCTAACAAGTAATTAATTGTAATATTCCATATTATTTTGGCACGAATAATTTACTTCACATCATAACGATTATTCTAATTCTAAAGAGCAAATCATTTAAATTTAATTTCTTAAAGCTTGTTTATTATAATTATTTCATATTAGTCTACGTATATGAAAATTATGTATTTGTTAATTGTAAGGGTGGGTAAGATTACCAAAAAGTAATCTCATCTAGTCTAGTTTGTCGGTAGATGAATGAAAGGTTTGCGTTGCAGGCTGTGAAGGAGATGTAGTTTTCGCTATTATGCTGTCGAAGATAGTGCCAGTTTGGTGGATTGAGGGTATCATGTGGTCAGCATAACGAACCCTTCAGCCATTAATCTAATTTTTTTAGACCGTAGTCGCTAGTTTTCCATTCAAGCAAATCCTCATTTGTCCTCACGAGGCTGAGTTGATCAGCTCTCAACCCACTGCTTCACAGCAAAATATGCATGCTCAGAGGATCAAAACCAGAACTTTTGAATTTGTAGCCAGGGGCCAACTAGATCACAGAGTCATTAATTTGATAAACTAAATATGAGAATACACACACATATATATATATATAAATATATATACTAATGCATGTATTATATATATACCGTGGGTTCGTTTGAAAACTTTTCACCTAAATATCTCAGGAAAAAAAATTAAAACAAAAGTTGTTTAGTTTTGAAGGGTAAGTAGGGTAGTAAGGTTTATATGGCCGTGAGTAGTGTTTTATGGTCAGGTTAAGGTCAATTTTTTAAAATAATAATATCACGTATTTTTTATTGCGTATTCTGGTAGCTCACATCATGGCATTTTCCAAATGTCAGTGACAAGCTTTTTCTAGTGAAAATGATCATGAGTTACGTGCCTCATAAGTGTCAGCATCGCAGACGCCGGGCGCGGCATTATAACTATTCAAACATACCTAGGGAAGTGTGTGTACGTAGCTGTCTGTAGTCGTAAAGGACATTGATAAATATTCAACGTAAACAAATAATAATTACCATCAATGCCAGTTGCAAATCCAGTATTGTCTAGTTTACTTTCTATTGTAATCATCTAAAGTACCGATTTTGAAAAATTGGTTTACAGGCTGGAGGAGCGAACAGAATGATTTTTTCTGCATAGTTGAGAATAAATGTGCTGGAAGAAAGGCAGCAGCTTTCAAATAATGACATCAAGATACAAAAGTATTGTAGCGTTATGTTTTGGATCTGGTTTAAAAATTAAGGAAACTGGATTTGTTGCAAACAAATAATGGATTGAGTATACAGTTTTGAATAAGATGACCTAAGTGGAAATTTTGGGTAGCTTTGTGGTGAATATTAACAGTTCAGGGCGTGAAGGGTTTAGTGCTATTGGTGTATCAGTTGATTGAAAAGCTTCTTCAAAATGAGAATAAATAATAATATTTTTTTTTTGTAGTTATTTTGTTTATTATTTTACAAATACATATAAACGTGTAAGCGTGCGCGCGCGCGCACACACACACACACTGCTACCTTTCCTGGTATATTTAAATAATATTTTTCCGCGCCCAGAACCTTTTCCATTACCTTTTCAGAAAAAAATTGTAGAACCTTTCACGGTCGCTCATAGAAATTCAATGTGGAAGGAAACGGGGAACCACGAAACTACCTGAACTCTCCTATTACATTGTATCTCTACTAGATGGTAAAGGCAGCACCAAACAATCTAAGGGCTGAGTAAATGCCCAACTCCGGATGGATGGTTGTTGACTTAAAGAAAGTAGATGGTATCTAAAAGTTTTAACTTGAATTTTCAAACTATTCATAATTTGTAATGTTTTGAAAACCATAATTTAGTTAAATATAAATCATAATTAATGTAGATACTAAATTTATTTGTGAAAGTGTTGGATATATAAAGTCTTTCAAATGTTATTGTTTGTAACAATAGCTGTCAAATAATAATAAATTACCAGCCTTAGCGAAGATCTGTTTTATCTTGGGCACGTGTAATGTCGTCTATCAAGATGTTTAATCAGCGATAAGTGTCAAAGGCGAGGACTAATTTAAACGAAATTTTTCAGGAACATCTTCAAACCTAGGCCAAACGATATAAATGTACCGTACTGTACAACATTTTTCTATCTGTGTATTCCTTTTAATTTGGTGTCTGTTCAAAATATTTTTCGTTTAAAAGCTTACCCCAAGTTTTAAAATTCTAAGCACTCGATTCAGTATCTAAAGTACAATATATATATTTTTTTAAATTTTGACGTCTATTACAAAATTGATGATCTAACCGACGTAGTCAATATTTATTATCTTTAAATATAATGTATTCTCGAATATAGTATGAATTTATCTTTGACTAACTTTATCACCAAAGTATAATATTAACTTCAAATCCAAGGAAAATAATAATAAATATTACAATTTAAAATTTAAAGAGAAACCTTCAGATCATAGTAACGATAAGAACATTTCATAATTTTTAACATGATGCACTATTGCAAATTCCGAAAAGGGATTGAGATATACTGTTCACAGAACTACTATGGTAATACCAAATTACCATAGTGGGAAATGATATCAATTTTGACCTACCCACTCAAGTGGCCGAAAGTACCAAGGCGTCACTCTCTGGTGGACTGGCCTGCTGATGACAGGAATATTGGGGTTTGAGTCCCAGTCGGATCTACTGAGGGTGGCTTTCCCTAATTTTTTTTTCAAATTTACTTCGTCGCAAATGCGGATAGATCACGTTTAAAATACTTCCTTCCTCATCCCGAGCACATTTTAGTAATTATCACACATGCCTATAACCTGGACATGTAGTTATACGCGGTGATAGTAAAAAAAAAATTACCTCCATGTTTAGAAAGTACGCCTCCAATACCACAAAAATATATTTCGAAACCTTTGCAGTAGCATATAACAGTCACGTTTAGCGATCCGCTAAGTTAAATAGCCGTTAAAATATTGACACAAGCACTCAATGTATAATTATAATTTATAAAATCAAGTGTACGGATGTGATGGCCACAAAAGTGACCATCCCTTTTCCACCAAACGCACGGTATTGTCTGTTTGATACTGTCCGGCTCTAATCCCCGTGAGAGTGGGGCTGTGCTTGGCCATCATGGGAACATGGAGATGTCGCGACTAAGCTGGGATTTGCTGGGTGGGTGGGAGGTAGGGTGAAGGGGGGAGGGGGCGGTGGAGCCAACTCCTGTGACGTCACTCGATCCCTTGCTTGATTAGTTATATACCCCTCGTTCCCTCAAACAGAACTAAACTACAAGCTCTCCTCCGACTAGCGTATCAACGCCCTCATCCCCTCACTACCGAACAACTACTGTTTCAATCCGCACGCAGGAATCAAAACCAATTCCCTTCCCCTACCCTTTCCCGACCGCTACCCAACCCCGTTCCCTTGACACCCCCACATTTTGGTGACGGGAAGACCATACTAGTGAATTTCACAGTTATTTGACGGGATAGACTGGCTTAAAATATTTTATTTTTTTTCCCATGGTTATCTGAATCCCCCGGAAATGTAAATAGACTAAACTGTTAACTTCTCTGAAATGTAACTTGACGAAACGTTTGTGTTAGTTTGTGAGGGCATTAATTTGAAGTTCTTCGTTCGGTTGTGCCTTAATGAGGTGAAATATAATTTTTTTAAATGGGGAATATACTAATTAATAAATGGAATGGAACTCCGCATGGACTTTCTCGCTCTATTGTTTAAAAATGTAAGTATTTACTCAAAACTAGTATTATATGAAAAACTAAATAATATACACTAGCAAACCGAAGCATAAATTGCACTATACTCATGTAAACTTTTTAAATCCTGGTTTTATTATTATTTTTTAAGATTTAATGGCCTCATTTGTATGTTTGGACCAATAAAAAAAGATCAATATTGGGTCCACAAGGGTCATCACTTCATATTACCATTTCGACTTCCGGTTAACATTTTCGACATTTTATTAGATGTTGCACATCTTCATGTTATCGTATTGTTATTAAATTCTTCATTTATAAATTTTGACCAATAAAAAAAATGTAAATATTGATTATTGAGTATAAAATGGCGATAGATCATTGTTGTACAAACATTTCTTCTAAGAGGAAAAATAGCAAACTTTTTGAAAAATTTACTTATCGTCGTCTTAGAGGTAAAACTCATTAAGTAGAATTTTCAATGTTTGGAGATTTGCTAAGTGAATGATTACTTTTACCAGGCAAAGCAGATTTCAATGTTGAATTTGATGATTTTTTTTTTTTAAATATAGAGAGATATAAGTTTAAACATTTAATGACTTTCTCTTCTTATATATCTTGAAGTTTTAACATATACACATATATAAACTCATTTCAAGCAGAAATGCACTTAATGAGTTTTTCCTCTAAACTGACGTTATATTTATTATTCTATGGCGAGTATTATTGCGATAAAACTTAAGTATTATCTCTTTACAACTAAAGCTCACAAAATTGTATTAATATATTGGCCAATAACTCAGAGATTTTTGGTTTTATAAATATAGATATTTCATATAACAGTTATTAATTTTTATTAGTACTACAATTTTGCAATGATAATTTATCTAGTATCTCAAATAGTTGCGGAAATATGGAAATTTTTCCGCTTTTGTAAAGTAACCTGAAAGTTATGTTCATGGGAAAATGAAAATAGCCAGTTTGTTTATAATCTTAATCAACGCCTAGATACGAAATTTAATCAAAATCGTTAGTGCCGATTTTGAGCAGATCGATTTTTTCTCTTCCCACCATTTATTAAACTACTCTTAATTCTAAGTTTAAACCACACACAGACAGACGGCATTGCAAAGACCACTTTCTAGGGTTCGGAGGATCATGAGACGTTGATATTAATCAATATTTCAGCTATTAATCGAACACAGTCACGGCTAGTATTTTATTAATTCAGTTTGTTTACTGAAGAAAGCTGTAATGGACCGAGGAAAATAATTTTCATCTAATCGAAATGTATGAGCAAAAAACATTGTCCACCGATTTCTTGGAATTTCAAATCAGCAAGCAATTTATTACTACTATATTACAACCTTCTTGTATACAAATATTTCTAAACCATTTTCTTTTCATTCTATTCTTCGTCGCACAGTGAATATTGGTTCAGCCAAATTTTTTTTCTCAAACGTGTCACGTGTATCATCAACTTGCTCTAGTCCATTTTACGACGAGGATACGGTCATACGTTACGGTGTGTTCTTAAAAGTGTGGACCATGCAAGAGTTTCAGTAGAGTACATCAGCAATAATGTAACTTTGTTGCTTGCATTATTTTTAGTTTGATTGACTTACATTAATAGTAGACAGTTTTAAGGCGATTATTAATTATTACAGGGTCTACTTATGACAGGTTAGAGTACATAAGTATAGACCGGAGGCGTATAAAAATGACGTGCATGTCAAAATAAAAGTGAACCTACATTTGTTTGTGAATACGTAGACCTTCATCAATGGGCATGTGGACTAAATACCATTCTCATAAGGTTAGGGTTTCTGGTGGAAAAGGCTGGGGATTGAGCCCCCATCTGAGTGTAATCACGGTAGTTTTTCCTAAATGATTTCCTACTCTTCGTCCACGCAAATACGAGTGCATCTTCTCTTTAATTATACTTTCTTTATCCCTAACTTATCATTGTATTTAAATCAGCATAGTCCAGATGAGTAGCTTGACTCACGGAAAATCAGAAAAAACTAAACAGGACTATCAGAAAAGAAGAGATTATATTTTGGTATAAAAATATGTATTTGACTGAAAGCGATTTATAAAAAACCGTGTCGTCCCCATTAAAATGTACATAACACGTTTAAAATGTATATATTCTGAACGTAAGGATGTAAAAATATGTGTAAGATCCCTGTTTTGCATGGCTAGCCCCAACTCATTCCATCATCCACAAGCAAGCACGAAGGCAGATGTTCTCTGTGTTAGGTAACTGACAAGATAAGGAAGTCTAGGTTAAAGAAAGTAAAGGTATATTCGTTAAAGTCTTTGTGGTACTATCATAGATAGTGCTGATTCGCTATAATCAGATTATTATGTTTATCTTTTGGGATTGACTTAACATATTTAAAAGAAGGTGCAAAATAGATATATCGTTTCGCCTACTAACGTAATCAGTTGAGCTATTTCCAGAAATAATAAAAAACCACATCATTTCTTAAGTTTACTGATTCTATTAATACAGAATGTAGGCCTACATTGAAAGGGGGAAGATTTGTCAACGCATTCAATTGTACGTCCAGTATATCACAATATGGATTTTGCTAATGGGGGATATATGGGGAGGGTATGTTCAAAGAAAATGTTCATGAAATGGGGTAAATATCGTTAGCTAAAGAACCAAATAAAAAAATCAAATTATGTATCTACATTCTACATAGTTATTTATAACAATATCTGTAGCTATTAGAGCTATGTTTTAAACATTGAGCTTCAATATTGTTTATACTTACCTCATGTAATATCTAGCATAACATTATCCAGCACATAGCAGCTTAGACACGGGACCACTTGTCCCAAAAGTGCATAGCTTAGTTGAGATATGATCACTGACCAAGAGGACTAAAACCGACAATAGACCTGTGGGTAGATATACATTCAGCCTCGCCAATCGTTTTGCCATATATTAGGTTAGATTGAATTAGGTTAGGTTAGCTTAGGCTAGGTTAGACTAGCTTAGCATTTTGTTCTGTCCTACTATCCACCACTTGCTGTTTTCCACTCAACTTGAAGAATTACAACCATTCTAATATAAATGGGGCGCCACAACAGCCGGTGCTGAGTAGTACACCAGTACGCCTTGTTTACAATCCCCAAGATGGAGTTCGTGGCTGAACTGTAATGTTGGATCAAAGATACTCTTTTAAACACAGGTCATAACAATTATACGTGACCCAACTTTGATTCACCCACATTAACATAAGTAACTCTAAAACTGTAGAATTAACTAAGATCTGACGAGTATAAATAAATTAATACATGTTAACTAAGGACCCTTGGCAGGGATTTGGGCCCAAGCACTCATCATTTTCAAATTAAACCAGATCAGGTTACCGTCTTAACCCACTTTTACATCGATGCGGGGGAGGAGTGAAAGCTAAATAATATTTTAAAATGCTTCCTACGTTTACATACATCATAAGTTTATGAAAAAAGATAGTCAATAGATGTTACTATTTTCATTTTAATATTTATTTAAAACAAATTCAATCAATAAAAAAAATATTTACTTATAACGAGACATTTGGTAACATATGATGATTTTGTATTACTTAAAAAATAAAAGCATCTATCTAATTAATGTAACAATTTCATTCGTTTTTGTATAACTATAAATTTATGAAGTAGTAAAAGCACCACACCAATGTTTATACTCAAAGTCAGAAAATAATAATTTCACGATCCTTTCCGTAAAAACAGTGTTACATAAATTTAAATAAAACAATGAAGCAAGTGTCCACCGTCTATTTGCCGACACTATAGTCATACGTCAAAATAAATGACTGGCTATTGTATTTTTGACTTTAGTTTTCATCTCTAGCCAATATTTTTAAAGATTAGTTCTACTGCATTGAAAAGAATAAAAAAATAAAAATGAAATACCTTCTTATAATGGGAATTTATAAAATTATTTATTAATTAATAATTATTTCTAAATAGTAATGTGGTACACTATTTTCTTATTAACGAAGTCCTATACAATAATTGAGGTGATAGTTTTTCTTGTAATCCTTTCTCGTGAAAAATGTGATACAAAACTATTGAATGCTCTAACTAGCAGTCTTTTATTTCTAGAGAAGAGATACATTAAATTGATTAATTAATAGTATTTTTTCTAATGGGGGAGTTGATATACAACAATTAAATCAATGAATAATTGATTGGTAGTAATGTCTTCTTATAAGCGAGATGATACAATACAATTTGGATAAGTGGTTTATAAATATAAATGCTATTTTATTAGGAAAGTGAACTACTACATTTTAAATATTGATAGATTACTTCATGTGTAAGAAATAATTACTAAGTCACTAGACTTAACAGTAAAATTGTGTTCTATATTTGATGGGCTACTCTTCAATTTCTTTTTCGGGTTTGTAGGTTTATTAAGTTATATTTTAACTTCTTTCAATTAAATTTAATAATGATTATGAAACTATTATTCAATTCAAAGAATGTGAATGTAATATAGTGTAGAAACGCTATAGAAACTGTCTTATTTAAAAAAAAACTACTTAAACTTCTTTAATACGTCATTTAGAGGTAAAGTAAAATTACCTGCAATAGTATCTATAAAGTTGTATTCATAATATAGTAATATGTTATAAAAGATGACCGGTTATTCCTACTACCTTTAGGTAATATTACAGCAAAAATACGAAAAACCAATCCGTGATACTTTTTCCTTTTCATTCTTCCATGAAAGAATCAGCGAACCCGAATTATAGATGACGGGATGGGAAAGGAAAATCAATCTACCTGCACGCGGTAACGAATGAAATGTCGTTGTCAATCACATTTCCCTTTTTGAAGTAAGGCACCGAAATTGTCACTTTCGAGGTCACATTTTTTCCCTCGCAGGCTTATATGACTGATGTGTGACGTAAGGAACACAAAAAAATATCAACCATAAAGTTTTATATTTTCGTTAGATTTTTTGGGTGAGGATAAAAAGGAACACTATTGTATGAATTTAATTGTATTTTCAGGGATAGATGCAGTCATAAATAATACAAAATTATAAATGTATCATTCAAAGTTTAAAAAAGTGATTTAATATATTTATAATAATTATTAGTATAACTAAATATTTATATATCAACGATGCGTATTAAAATAACAACACGGTACATACTTACATGAGCCAGCGATCCTCGCTCTAGACACTTTAATAATTATCATACCATTTTAAAAGAATAAAATCATATAACAAGAGAAATCATAAAGCCGTGAGATTAATATAATCCATTCAGTGTGTTCCAGGATATACAACAGGATTGACCTATACACAAAAAATTGGGTGTGGCTGTGTCATGGACACGGCCGTGTGTTGTACGTGAATACGTTTATGTAACGGGTTATATCTTTTTGTAAATAAGATATTTGTATTTATATATTTAGGATAAAAGCAAGGAAACAAATAATTATTGTGTTACAATATAACTTTATTAATTATAGGTCTGTGATACGAAAAGTATGACACAAATGGCATATCATACATCGATATTTCTGGTAAACGTTAAATCAATACAGGTATTACCTAACGTTGTTGGAGAAGTTTAAATATAAGACAAATTGAACTCGCTGAGCATGAAGTCGGGCAATGAGCGGTTTTGTGAGACATCAACACTACTTTAAACTAATGTCTTATATACAATCTATAGATTTTTGATAATATTTTTTTATTCTAACACCTTATTATATTCACTGTCACTACTTTAAACTAATGTTTTATATACAATCGATAGATTTTGACGACAGCTGACAATTAAAACCTAAACGAACATCGTATCTTCTCCGAGTCAAAAGTTATACTAATTGCAAATCTCGATACGCAGCAAAATAACCTCAAAATGGCGGCGCTTCCCCCTCCTGCGCGCGCGATACGTCACTGTTTTCACGTATTGTAATGCATTCTTTGATCCTTTAGCTATCCAGTGGTATAATTTAATTTTGGATGTAGAGGGTAGATTCAAAACTACAACGCCAAATTGTATCCCCCGTTTTTGTTATCATTGGGTTTTTTGGATGGCCCCCGTACGGTAGCATATTTAAAGACGTATTCACGTCAAAAGTAAATAATATTTTGCCAACTTGTAATAAACTAGTGCCAATCAATTAAACAAATTTTCAACTTTTGTCGAAAACAAAAAGCAATGGGTGACAACAAAAAATATGAGTGTCTCTTTCAAGTGTTCTCACAATAGTTGACATAAGATCTTTCAAAAAATAGATTAATAAAACGTATTTATATTGGTTCGTTGTTTGAATTTAATTATTTATACAATGTATACAAAATAATTGTTATATTATTAACATCTCGTAGCTTAAAGCAAAAGGGAAATCCTTTTTAAAACTTTGTGCAAAAACAACCGTTGTAAGTCAGTTGATGGGTATGACAAAATCAAACACTAAATTAAGGAGACAAACAGCCAACTTCAACGCCATAAATATTTTAAGAATATCAACCAAAGGTTGTAAATTAAGCATTTTTATTTTCCCCTTTGGATAAGTTTATTATGTACCGTTTGACATTCGTCAAAGACCGAAGTTGTGTTATTTCTTCGGGATATTTTCCTTGGATGCAAAGGAAATTGGAAATTTTGGGTATCAAGTTTGAAATGATTAAGTGTTGGAGACTTGACTTTGAATTTGAACTTTTGGGGCATGTATATACAAAAATTTACTCCTAAAATAGATAGGGTAACTTATATATATATATTTTAAACTTATGTAAATATAAAGAGTTTTAAAGATGGTTCTAAAATACAAACAAATGAAAACTATCGATAAAATTTTGCACACTTCTAACTACACACTCTTCTTATTTTTTATTTATTTAAAACTCAAGGATTGACACAGTTAAACATTACTCTGTTTAGTAATTTATTATTTCAGTCTTTTCTTCGTGTGGTTTCCATCTCTTGGTTACTATTGACCGACAAAGAAACGGAGAAGGATGAGTAAACACCTTTGACTTTCTCAAGCAACACCCGAAACCCATTATATTTTGAAGGTCATATTTTTCCTAGCTCAGTGTGCTTTGTTATCCTGTTTAGGACCCCAAGATGGTCTTGTTATTATAAGCCCCTTACTGAGGCTTGCCTACATCTGGTTTCTAAAAGGTCTGGGGTCTGGCTAAAACTGTCCTCTTAATCCCCAGTGAAGGATCTACGTGTTTAATTTAGAATAGCTCATGGCTCAGCCCAAGGACGAGTACTTTCAGACGTTTCAATGTGAGCGTGCCATATTCAATATTCCCTAAAGTAATTAAACTATTATTTAGAAAAAAAAGGAATACGTAAAAGTATTTGAAATAGGGTTAGCAATAGGAAAGGTCATAGAAAAAAAAACCTTAAGTAAAATGTGGATAAATTAGTTTTGTGAGAAGAACTTATTTATTGCATACATACCTTTCATACATATAACACTCCTACATTACATTACCCGCCTTGGGGGACTATTTAGATAACGTGCTAGTTTCATGTTGAGCTAGGCTACCGTAGATGAATAGATTGAGGTACAAATCTAAGCTGGATGACATGATTTTTTTTTATAAATGGTTTTCCATTTTACTTCCATGAAAATGTGAGTTCACTTCCTCTAAATTAAACCTTCCAAATTCCTAGTCCATTAGTGTAATTAGTACTCAAACGTTTAATCCGAACTGAGATTAAGACGCGGTGCTAAATAAATAAATACATTACATTACATATAGTATGATTTTGGTAGGAAGGACAGTAAAGGTTATTTAATATTATTACTATTAGCACCCCGTCTTACTACCCGTTCGGGTTGCACGCACTTACGCTAATGTGTAATGGTAGGATGATTGTGAGGTGAAATGGAGGATCTACAGTTTAACATGGAATCCGAACCACGGTGGAGGCCTGGCATTCCCCACATTCACAAATTGTGATTAACACACGTCTTGTCAGATGTAAAGGAAGTGTTTGGCAATCAGATAAATCTGTGCCAGGACCGAGGATTGAGCCCCGGACCTCGGCACAGAAGTCTAAAACCTTACCCCTAGACCACCAGGTCACCATAAAAAGAGTTAGTTACTAAAGTTACTAAAACAATGTTAATATATTCATACATACAGTCATGTCATCTGCAGATGTTACTTTTGATAGATATTATCAATACCAATCAAATAACACAAATAATGTAAAAAATGTTATCACTGCTGGCCGCAAAGATATGTGTTTGGATTTTCTTCACTGTTTTTCCGACAAAAATTAGGGTATATATACATACCGATAAATACACAAATTCATTACATTCTTAAATTACATACATACAATTTATCCTTACATTAGACTTGCAAATCTGAACACTTCATGGAAATTATCAAGAATTTACGCCAGCTCCAAAAGCTTATAGTAATATGTTGTTTATTTCTGCGATATAAACTATTTCAGTTTAACTCGGTGGGCCACAAATAATGAACTTAGGGATATGCATGTGGCCTGAGAGCCACAGGCAAGAATTCCTGGTATGAGGCAGCAGTCAGCAACTTACAACACACTGATTGATTTTATCTGGCCCTCAAAAGATTTAGCAAACAAACGTGTTCATAAATAATAAACTGATTGCTATTTGAGAAATATTATATTAACAAAAGTGGTCCATCCACTTTCTTTAAAACCCATTCAAAACTTGATATAAAAAAGGTTGTAAATCCCTGGTCTTTGGCGTCACTCTCGGAAAAAAATAATTATTTCCGATGATGGTTGGATAAATGTTTGAATCAATGTTGGTGGTCCTTGGGGTGTTTTTTTTTCCTAAATTATTTTACAATATCCCTCCACTAAGATGCAGGTACATTTTCTCTTAGTTAAAACTTTATTATCTATGTTGTTTTAAAAGATTATTCAGTGGATAAATGGACATAAATGCAACTTTTTAAGGGGGGGTTTCACTTATTTCTGAATTATAGGTGCTACTGTTATCAGAGAATCTTAAACAATATTGAAAATAATTTATTTTTAGTTTGAAATTCAGGGATGAGAGAAACATCCATCACACACATAAAAAAAAAAAAAAATCCNTGAATTGGTCCAAATATAAGAGCGAAACCAAAACTATACACTCTTTATATACCTTCTCACTCTATGGATAACACTTGAGTTAGGAAGATAATACAGCTCAGTCCAGTCTCTCATCGTGGTGTGGAGGGAAACCTTAACTCTGCCTTAAAAAACAGTGAAATTGAGACAAGTGAAACCATATTACCATATTCAAACAAATATTTAAAACTTATAACTCTAAAATTAAAAATTCTATTGGTCTCAATTCACTGCTGTCAAGTTGAGAATGAAGAAAACTACACTTGGAAAGGATTTATGTTTCTCGTGTAATCGTGCATCTAATATCTAGTTTAATCGGTTATGATATGGCCTCATAAATTATTAAACTGTATTTCATAAGTAGGAAATATTATTTGTATTTTTTTAAATATGTAGACAAAAATCACTCTTGGAATCAAATGTATATAAAACATATCTAAAAAACTGTTTTCATTTAAGTAGTCATTTCTCTGCAGAGAAAATCATCTAATTGGAATATAAGTGTTTTGAGTATGTTAAAATATAATAGAGGAAGTGTCAGAAAGAGGTAAACAGGCAGCCTAGAATGTGTTTTTTAGAAACACATCTTTCTACCCATTTAGGTTATTCAAATGCGTATGCACTAATTAGGCTAATTGGTTATGGATTTGAAAGGTTGAATTTATCGGGAGTGTACCCTTATGTGCGCAGAGAGTGGGGACACTTAGGGAAAACTACCCTTATTAAACCCAACCAGGATAAAACCACGATCACCTCGTTATTGGCAGTTTAGTCTATTTCAATAGTAGCACCTTAGACAATGCGTCCATCGAAGCAGGTCCTAGAGTGTCTAACTACTCTTTATAGAGCTGTTATATTGAGGGAGAGGAGTGGTGGAGGATGGGCGCTGATTGCTCCAAGAGTTAAAGAAAGAGGATTGATTAAAAGCCACAATGACATGAAGCACAACAATAATAAAAAAGGTAGCTTTAAACTAACGAAATCAGCAACATATCTAAAAAATATGCTTTAATAGTTATTGCAACTTACCTATGAAATTAAGACTTAAATCACTCGTGTTATACCTTATAAATATCTTGCTTAAAGACCTCAACTGGGATGTGAAAACAAATCAGATTGAGACTTTCTGACTCATTTTAAAGTTTATTATATATATGACCCGCACAAATGAGGGCATAGACAAGGCACCAATCTAATCATTTCTGGTTTGCTAGAGGTATTAAGGCAGGATATGTCGAGGTGTTTTTCTTAAATGTATTCCCGATATATATTAAAGAAAATGAGGATGCACTTCCTCTACCTTCTATCTGGTTCACCAATATCCTATTAGTGCATATAAGGGGCGCATCTGGAAGAGTAACGAGATCCTTAGTAACTTTGCTTTTGGTAAAACTTACAAAGTTGGCAAAATACCCACTGTTTACCCTGAAATATAACAAGCTTACCCTGCTTAGTTACACTATGATATAGTTTAAAATATTGGGATATAGCCTAGTCAAGGCTAGTAATACTTTCATGGTAGGAGAGTATTTATACCAAAATTAAAATTCACAGTCATTTTCATTGCAATGCTTTTTATTATTAAGAAAATTATTGAACAACTGAATCTGGGTCGGTCCTAGGCAATTTGGGGCCCTCTGTCAATTGTAGAATGTGGACCCCATTTTTTTAACATTAGAGCAGTTCAATCGCATAACAAGGTAGATAATACCAAGCAGACTAAACACAAATTATATTAGGGTAGACTTATATGAGCTTGAAAATAAAACAAACATGGGGTCTTGAAATATTTTATTAGATAGTGACTTTTGTTTGACGTATTATGTTGAAATATAATAAGCTACTCATAGACGATGGATTATGCAAATATGTCTACTATTGTTTTTATATAAAAGATAATGTTTTAACATTTTTATAACAATAATATAAAAAATCAGTAGATAAATAATTAGTAAATAAATGTATTAAAGCAGGAGAATTAACACTAACAAACCCTAATTGAACAGCTGGTGCTGTAGTTAGTTTCATTTTACTGCTCTCATTTATTCTACTATTATTACATTTATTTATTTAAACGATTTAAAAAAAGGGCTAACTGTTGAGTCCTTAATTCTTGTGGCCCCCCTGCGGAAGCATTGGCCGAGAATCAGCCCTGAACTGAACAAAGCATTATATTTCGAAATAAATTATGTATATTTCTATTTGGTTCCACTTTTACTTACTGTTTAGGTGATTAGTAAGAATGTATGTCATACAGTTTCTTAAAACAATATCTTATATTTTCAAACATATTTTCAAAAGTTCAGTATTTAAAGTTAATAGCTTTTTCTTGAAAGTTGTGATCCAATAAGCCCCTTTTTACCACATTTTAAAATTTAAGATCTAGAACATAATAATAATGAAAATTATATAAGTTTGAATAATTAGTAGTCTACGCCATATAGTATATCCCATTTAATATTCAGATATAGTTTAATACTCATTTAATTTTTCTAAGCCTAAGTGTCTTCTTTATTTGCGTGTATTAAAATTTCTTTCTCAGTATTCGTAGGATATAATAATAAAAACAAATTGTTTTGATGTACTTTTTTTTAGCCAAATTCCTATTTGTTTTAAGTAAATGATTTTCGAAAGGTATTTGAGAAGGATTGAATTTCTATTTGCCTGGAAGAATAATAAAATAGCGTGAAAATATGAAAAACAATTATTTATGAGCTATTTGTGACTAAACCATTATCTCCCAAATAAACGATAAAAAAAATTTTTTTCTATAGGCAATGGGGTAAATCAGTTTAAAAATTCCTTTGTAAAATCTATGTTGAAATTATTTTTGGTCCCCAAAATTATTGTAACCTTCAAATTTTGAAGCTTTTAAAACTAATAAAATATTTCAAGTAGTAACTTGGCAAGGACAGAAATAATAAATCTAGCTAGGACTATGTGGGAGTTGGGGAGTGTGGTGGGAAAGAGTGAGATACATTGAAAGAAAACATTTTAGCCGGTTGTTTAGATACTCATTGGACTAGTGGAGCGTAAAAGAATAAAGAAGGTGAAGTTGGTTTACTTACTGAATCCTGCCTTTTCTCTCCCCACTTTGTTCATTTCTCTCTTTCCCCCAGTGGTGGCAACTTTACAAATTGCACGGGCTGTAAGGTTTGTGAGGCCTGAATGAGATCGACAGCTGGGGATGAGGTGAGAAGCGGAACTTCTGGAAACATTTCATTGTCAAGTTACACGTACACCGTCAAAATACAAAATAAAATACGGGGTATAGAAAAACGTATATAACTACCCTATCTATTTCATTTTTGGACCAGTTGCGGGGAATTAGACTTAGACGATCAATGCTGAGGAAAGTGATGGACAACATACTGAGGTTTGCCTGACGTCCGGTAGAGCTCACCTGAGTGACAAAAAGTGACAAATTTTAGTATTTGGTTGGTTTTTATTTAGCTACGGAACACTACTTACCTTTCATGTTACAATTCGTCTATTTGTTTCGGCCTCACCTGTATATAGGTTCTAATTCCAATAATCGGTTCAATAATAGTGTCAAACTTTATTTTTAGCTTACAATAATATGTAAATTATAATTAGTATTTACAGTGATGACCGAGTGTGCTAAAGATATGAAGTATTGGAATTCAAATCTTAGCCAAGTCTACTACGAGAAGAAGGGGAATAGTTCCACATGTGGTTTCCATTATAATTGTACAATGCCCCTTTAATGAAAACACGAAAATAATCTTTTTAAGCTACGCTCTTCATCCTAATCACCAAGGTCAAGCAGTTTTTAGTTTTTAACATTAAGCTATTAGTGACATATTCTAAGTGATTAATATGAGGCAGGTAAATTAGTAAAAATCACCCGCATTCACTTAGAGAGGAAGTAATAAAATCGAAGTGATACAGCAAATATGAAAATAAATTATAGTGAATCCATCAGGGATTTAAACCTTAACCTACACGTCACTGGCTATCCAGATAATGGCGAGTTCGATGATTAAAGCCATGGTGGGACCACCTGTGTGGGTGGTCGTAGTACGTTTGGCACATTCCCTCCGAAGAGCGACCCGTTTGTACCAAACTCTAGAGGACGTTTGGCACAGTATTAGCAAGTAAATGTAAAGTATTTTTGGGTTCACCTAAATATAACGTATGGACAAAGGACGGGCATAATTCTTCTTTCATTTATTCAGACCTAGCATAAGATAGTATTATCCAACCTCATCTAACCATAGAGATAATTACTTTAATTCTTGCAGATCTAACATATCATTACCTAATATAACCTAACCATCAGGCTATATCCATTCAGTTTTGCACTACACATTATATATATATATATATTTATGTTTTGTGCGTGTGCGTGTGCGTATGCGTGTGCGTGTGCGTGTGCGTGTGTGTGTGTGTGTGTATGTGTGTGTGTGTGTGTGTGTGTGTGTGGTAAGTGGGATAGTGTTATGGAACACAATGAAACCTTTTCCCTCATCATTTTAAAACAGTTATAAAATTGCTTCTAGTAATTTAACTAAATAACTAGATCACGCAGGTTTGTCTCCACCGAATGCAGGGACTAAATATTTTAGGATGACTACGTCCTCTGTAGCCAAATGGTCATATGAGTATCCAGATATATTCATATTGTTGTGAGCTCTTTAAAATGTGTTTCGGATAATTTCGAGAATTTTCCTTTAGTAGATGGCCATGTTTCCGATGGTATTCACTAGAAAGGAAAGCGTCTTCTTATTTTTTTGCGAATATGGATAGAGGCGATTACAAAAAAAAAAAATCAATACTCTTTATTTAGGCCTATTCACGATACATGGTAGTTATTGTTTTAATTACAATAATTTTATGGTGATTGGCCCTGTCGGTTGTGGTACAAGGTGTATCTTCTACAGGCTTGGATGAGAATTAGATGGATTAATTGTTGATCAAACCACTCGTCTGGTTCAGTTAGTTTGTTGTAGATTGTGAGTAGCGATTGAGAGGGGAACGGATCTTTCTTTGATGATTTGAACGTCTGTAAAGTCCTTGAAGCTTGAAGTTTGGGTTTTAAGTATGTTGAATACCGTGTCTAGTTCTCAATTTTCCTTAGAGACGTATTTCTCATTTAAATGTAAAAGGTTTTGGCTCCAAACAAGAAAGTTGAGGTATGTTTGAGATTGTTCAGCTTATTTTCGAACTAGATCATAGTCCCTCGTGTGTTTTTGAATTTGTAAAGGTACGGAGTAATTAAAACGTTCTATAAACGTGCATTCCAGTCGCTAATTGACCCAATTACATAATAACTGCTGCACAAACCACAACACCAACCAAATCCACAGACCCACATCAGTAGTCATATAGCTCTAAGGCAGTTGTATTTAACATAGGACACAAACAAGTACTGCCAGTGACCTGGGATGCACAAATAATTACCAGGGGGTACGTAAAATTTAGTGTATTATAATATATATATATATACACATTATATATTATATATATATATACATTTAAAAAGTATTTTAATACATTATTTTGGATGTACAAAGTTGAAAAAAAATTATATCCTGGGGTAGGCAAGCAAAAAATTGTCGAATACCACTCATCTATGGGTCACTTTTGAGGTCCACCAGATTAAGGGAATGTTGGAGATCAAATCCCTGCCGAGTATAATGAGTGTGGCTTTGTTTTTTTCTTTACTTCATGAAAATGTGAGCATCATTTCTCTATATTCTACTTTGCTCATCCCTACCACATAGTTATGAATTAGTACAACAGGCGAGTGGATAGTACACATATTAAAATCCGTATTTGTGAAACATATCTTTGTAAACTTTGTACACGGTTCTCATTGTTTCTTTAAAAAAAAAATGGGGGACATAAAATCCATTTCCCAAAAGTTTATGCTTAACTGCACAAAAGGTATGGGTGTTTTGTGTTAGGAAAAGACATGCACCACCTGCTTTAGACAAGATTTTGGGTTACAGAAAATATAGTTTTTTTTAGTAAACAATGCGTCCGTGTGTGATTTAGTAAGGTTTTCATCGTTTTTACGGTATAATTCTCTACAAACGACTCTAAGCACAACTCAACCATTTGTTGCATGAATGCTTGAGGTATATTTTTTATATCGGTGGCTCAAGCTATTGTTGAAGGGTGTAGACTAAGAGTCGAGCCCAAATTTCAAATAAAGAATCTAATTGTGTTTGGGGGAGTCTTTATTACTAACCAGATTGTTACTAATACAATTATTACTAAAAGTGTGTTAAGGTAGCCTCTTAAAGGTGAGACAAAGGTTGACATATGCGAAGCAAAATTATAACTGAAGCCAAGATTTTGGTTGTTATCAAATAAAACTAACCGGCCACATGGTGTAGTGGTAATTGCGCCTGGTTATGATATTAGGGGTCCCTCGTTTGATTTCTGGCTGGTACCTTGAATATTTTTCCCGAGAGGGAAAGTACCGCAACGGTAACGAAGGTTTGGTTAATTAAACTTTAGTTAGGTTTCAAAGTTTCTACTAGTTCCACACCCTCATATTAACCATCATTATCACCATCAACTAATCTTAAATCATATCATCGGGACATGGAAAGAGCATTCACAGAAAGGCTGTACGATTAGTACATTGGGGGTCCCCTTGGCAAAGGTACATTAGCATGGTCTAATATTTCCACATACTGGTCCACGGATGTTGTAGCCCAGATGCGCAATATTTACTATCATATTATAAAGCTACTTTTTGTTTACAAACTATCCAATGTAATAGATAAAGACGAATGTTTAGAGAGAAAAACAGAGCACACCATTTTTTTTTTTAAATATGGCATATTTTAATTTATCGATGCTTACGCTATACGAGAACAATATGCCATTTAATTATTGGATTGAGTTGGAATAAATGTTAAGTAGTTGAAGAGAAGATTATTACTATATCAACTATCAATGAAGTGACCAGCAACGCTTGTTGAGTGGACTCCAAAATCCTATATCTCCTTCAGGGTTAGTATAATATTATATATATATATATATAAAACTTACATTTAACGCATCACACTTGGTTGCCACTGAGGGATAGATGGGGGTTTAAATTTAGGCCAAGTAGATAATTGCCTCACACTCAAAAACCCTACGCAATTTGAGGGACGTTTCCTTTAAATTCAACCTTATTTATTTTCAATTCACAAGCTTACTTTGAAAAGCGTGGTACCCAAACGGATTAGTCCATCTGCAAAAAACAAACAAACTAAAACTAAGATTTCACGCCAAACTTCTATGGGTAGAGATGTATAACAAAATATACTTGTAACTTGACCTAGAAGAGCAACTATTTTAAATGTTCCCAAACAATAATACTAAATCGTTTTAGACACCAGATGATATCAAACCAAGCTTATTTTGAGCTTAGACCTTTATTATATTTCCTACCAACTTCGTTGGCCGCACGGTCTAAGACGCTACTCTCGTAAATGGACTATACTGCCGATGACGGGGAGACCACGAGTCGATCCCGATCTATGTGCTGAGGGTGGTTTTTTCTAAATGTTCTCCCATTTTTTTCCATTAAAGTGCAGGTAAAATTTATTTAAATTAAACCTTCCTCATCTCTAGCCAATTAGCGTGATTATAACATAAACGTATAACCCAAATGTGTAGTAGGACGCGGTAGTAAAGTGCTTTGTGTTAATAATTAATTTTAAAGCGTGAGCTAGTTTGGATGTCTTGCTCCAGAATACTACTTTATATTTCTTTTAAAAGTACAAACTTTACATCTACCAGCAGACTTAGTATAATGCCAGCGTGTCCCACTGGCATGCTTGACATTGTCCCGGGAGTTCAAGACGTGGACTGAAATCTTTCTTTCCTTAGTGAAATGCTAGTGCCTTCATGTTTGTCAACAAAAAACTAAAGAAAAGCTTGTTCTTTGAACGTCATAATAAGGTTATTGAGAGACGACCATTGAATAGAAAAATAGAGACTCGTGCAGTCGGTAGAATGTCATTTTTAATGACATAAGACCTGGGTTTGATTCCTGGCGTAGCAAAACAGAACAAACAAAAAAATCATCCATGAATAATTGTGGGTTTCCCCTTTCATAGTAGTAAATTAAATGCCAGGGTTTGGGTTTTGTGTCTGTTCTAGATTTAAGTTAGTTTATAAGTTTTGTGCTGATATAATTAGTCGTTTCAGAAAGTGTACGTTAAAAACCTCAAATAAATGGGGGGGAAAAATTTTCATGGAGGTGGAAAGCGGGGGATGCAAAAATATTTATCAAACCCTAAGCTAAGCTTAATTTGTATAAGCTACTATATTGAAACATTACATTTTCTAATGATTGAATCCCAAGGGAAGTGGATGCATCATTAAATTATTATTATTATTATTATTATTAGCACCGCGTCTTACTACCCGTTCTGGTTATACGCACTTACGCTAATATGTAATGGTAGGGTGATTGTGAGATGAAATGGAGGACCTACAGTTTAACGTGGAATACGAACCACGGTGGAGGTCTGGCATTCCTCACATTCACAAGATGTATTGTTAGAGGTGAAGGAAGGGTTTGGCAATCAGATAAATCTTTGCCGGGACCGAGGATTGAACCCCGGCCGCGAGCACAGAAGTCTGACACCTTACCCCTAGACTGCCAGGTCACCTGTATCATTAAAGTTTTAGATTATAATATTAAGGGATTAATATATCTGGTTTACATCAGACTTGACGTTAGTGACACATTCAACCACCAAGCGCTATAATCGATACGGGAGTGTGAGAAAAGAACTGAAACAGTTTTTGTTGGCTTATTTTATTTTGATTCTTTATATATATATTTTTTATCATCAAGGCCTACAAACCATTCGGGTTGTACGCTTATGTACTTACTACGCTAATGAGATAGGGATCAGTAGGTTTGAATCTTGAGGAATTGTACGAATACTTGCGTAGAGAGAGAGAGAGTGGGAAAACATTTAGGAAAAAACCAGATTCTGTATATCTGACTGGGATAGAATCTTGATCCTACTGTCATCCACTGTCTAGTCTATTGTGGGAGCAGCGCCCTAGACAATTTTGTCACCGAAGCGAGTTATGGTTACTCAATTGATAAGGTGTCTGGTCTTAACATCTTTAGACTATATTAAATTTAAGGAAAAACTTGAAAATGTTCTATTAGATTTTACAAAGCGACAAATATTTTCTGTGGAATATTTTTCTACTCATGGCTCTACCAGAGAGGAGTGACAAGAAGGAATATATGAGTATAGGACAGTTCCAATTGATTGATTGAACATGTTTGATAGCAGAGATTTTTCAAGCGTTCATTTTGTCCACGGTGGAGTGTTTGTGTATGAGGTTGAAAGGGTGGGTATAGGGGTGGTAGGGGGGGGGGGAGGATAGAGGATGTACGGTAAGGGAGGTCGTTTTGTCAACAAGGTCGCGTCATCCAATTACAGACATTTTCTGAAGACCTCCCGCTTTGCCCTCTTCATTGAATCACTTGGACCCTTTCGAGATTATTTGTTACCGCAGTCCAGAAAACCCGTGTAAAGTTGATTGCTTCAGCAGAACGTAAATACTGAAAAATACACTCAGGTCAAAATAAAAAAAATTAAAAAAAATGTTTGATGAAAATACAGTTTTTAGTATTGATGGCTTCAGAGAATCATATTAAAAAGGTTTTTCATGTGTTTTCAAGTTCAGTCTTAACTATCCTTTTTCCAAATTATACCTCAGTTCAATAGAATTAAATATGGTTAATTATACATAAGATATAACCTATATTTAATAAATAGAAATGAACTATTCACTTAGTCCCAGATTTGATTCTCAGAAAGGTCAAAACGAAACTAGCATTAGTTAATTTGGAATTTTTTAACGTCCATAATTTTTTTTTAAATATTATAAAATAAGCTCAAAACCAAAGATTGTTGTGCAAACAATAGTCAGTAAGAAGTCTCAAACTTATCATGACATATTTATGCTTGTTGAAAGCACTGTTACCGGTTTTTGAACATTAAAGTATATCAATTTAAACCTTTTAATAATTTTTAAGATTTTATTAATTTAACAGTGTATTATATACTTTCACTTTATATTGCTAATATTAAGTTTTTATCTAAGTCGTAACCATAATTATAAAATATGATAAATGTACGATTTTCCCCTTGTAAAATGTTTTAAGGTTTTGATTCTTGAGATCCAATTGGTTGGTAAATGAGACTGTAAATTAATTAAAGCGTAGAGTAATGCAAAGCTCCGAATCCTGTTATAGTTCTGTAATAAATAGACCATACGCTTATAGTTACCTTCTTTTAGAAATAGTTTTAATTATCTTTCATCCAAATTGATAACTACATTATCTGATTCTACAAAATGAATCTTTATTAATTTGGTTATTTAAGGAACAAACTAATAAATACATTATTTTAAAAGTCTCATGGAATCATATCAGGTGTTCTCAAATAAGTTGGTGACCCCTTTAAACACTATAGAAATGGAAGAAACTTTTTTTAATGCTGCTTGATTACAGTTTGGCGTGCTGCTCTTCCTGCCACAAGGGAATTTCAACAACACAGTCATTACCTTGAAGTTACTTCGAGTTATGCAACTCAACCCTCCACTTGCCATTATGTTTGTATGATACGGTCAAAGCAAGACAGTTTGGTTTGATTTAGCGAAAAGGATGAGTATAGAGATTGGAATGGAATTTTCTTCCATTTATTTGGAGGCATGATGGAAAACTTTACGAAGGAAAACACACTTTAATACCTATAATAGAGAAGGAACTCGGGAGTAACTGTATTTTATTCGAAAATACCCTTTTCGATATCTTTGGAGTAAAACTACGAAATTTTACCAAATATAGTTACAATACTCATTCACCTTGCAAATATGTTAGAAAATGTTAATGAAAAGGAAAAGAAACTTTATTTTACTTTTGAAACTAAAACCACATAATATTTGTGATGTGGATGGATTTGTGATTAGTTTATTCTAGTAATTTTTCAATCATCAAAAAAGGTCAAACCTACCTCACAAATGTATGAATATGTGAGAGTTTCAGTAGAAAGAGCTTGACAGATTTGTTAAACAGACAGCTAAAACGATATATATTTTTAATGGTTTTATTCATTTATGAGAATGAGTTTTCAGAAAGATTGATGACTTCTTCATCAGCCTATTTTTAGTTTTATAACTTTACAATGTTTTTCATGATTCTCTATCTTCAAATAATTACAAAATTTTCACATTTACAAACATTACATGACTTACCAAAAATTGGTTATTGACATTAACTTTATTTTCTAGAGCACGATAGTTCCCCTGCTAAACCAAAATAAATAAAACATAAAACTCTTATAAAATAATTTATTACTTTGTTTTAATATCCACTTTGCAAATATAACACTGCATCTTCATTCTTATCTCATGTTTTAAAATGAATAAAGTATACAATCATAAGATAAAACAAAACAAACAAAAAATAGAGAAGTTACGCCACGTTCAAATAATTTTTTTTTTTATATCACCATGTAGAAAATTACAATACAATTGAGTTTTTCAAAAATTCATATTCATATTATTACTGGAAGTTGTAAAAACAAAATTATCTTTTCTGATTTCTAAAAATTCTCTAGTTTCCGGGCAGTGGTTTGAATCTTATCCTATCAGAAGCGATGCGTAATTGCACCCTCATCTTGCCATATACATGCCAATTTTGGTTTTCTTTATTAGATGATTGAATCCTACTTTCTTCTACGCTTTACTGAAATGCATCCAGGTTTATACTTAATATAAATGAGTCGGAGGCACTATAATAACGTAAAGAGCCAGTCTCCAGTAATCTAATTAATTAGGTCCGTAGATTTTGGTAGCCAATATGCACCTTTTAAATATTAAAAAACAGATATATAATTAAAACCATTGTGTTGTTTTGTGGAAACTATTTGTGCAGACTATATGAATAACTGAATTAAGGGTAAGACATATCCAAATAAGGCGAATCAGTAGCCGCATGGTATAAGCAGGGGTCCAGGCTGTATTGGTAGCTTTATCATGTAAATGTATTATGTGTTGACATCCATATATATATGTATATGTAAGTAGATCTATCCATAAATAAACACTTCCAGATGAGCTGAAAAACTGAAATATGGCAGGAAGGTAGAGGGACTGCTCCAATAAAACCAGAGAAATCTAAAAACGGAAAATTTCAAAGATGAGCTCCAGGAATTGGGGTGAGGGGCCTTAACTAAGGAGAAATATTTGAGATGAGATAGAAAACTGAAATTTTGAAGGAAGGTAATGGGACCACTCCAAATAATCATAAAAGACTTAAAACCATAAAGATTTTGGTGGTGTTCCAAGAAATTTGGGGGTAGAGAGGTAGAGGTGGAGGGTTAAATAGACAAATAGCTACTATGTGTCATAGAAAGTTTAAATTCTACGAGCAGGTGGAGGGACAACTTAGGAAAACCTATTAAGTCTTAACTTTTGAAATTTAATCTCTACGTGAGTATTAGGAGTGTTTTCAAAATTCACCAATATATCTTTTGAACTTGCAGACATAAAGCCTTAAAATTTAAAATGAAGGTTTTATTTCTAGAATTGCATTATCGATTTTAAGGGATTTTCAAATTTATTTCTCTAAGAGGGTGAAGAGGAGCAGAAAGGCGTGTGACTCATTGACTCACTCATAACCAAATCCACCCAAATCCTAAGCCTTGAAACTTGAAATTTCAACTGGCAGGAGTTTCCCCAAATAATAAGGAAAATATAAGATTGGGAAATATCAAAATGGGGCTCCGGGAAATGGGGTACTATATTTATAAAAAAAAGGACTTTTTAGAATAGGTATAGAACTAAAATTTGACAGACAGGTAGAGAGACGATTCATATAGCCAAATAAATATTAAAATTTAATATTTATAAAATGAAATTGAAAAAAAAGTTGGGTGTTAAAAATTTCCAAAAATATAAGTAAACAACTATTTTTCAGTGTGGTTGCAAACTTAAATTTAGCAGGCTGGTAAAAGTACCACTCCAACTTAATATTAAGCCCCGAAAATGATAACTCTTTAATTGGAACTTGTGAAACGGAGGAAGGGGGTAAGAAAAAACAGTTTTGTGAAGAGGACTGAGGAGAGGGGTTTTAAGAAAAAAAAAAGAGTATTTTAGGCAAGATAAAAAAATTTAATTTGCCATAATTCCAATCACAAAATAAGTGTTAAATATTTCATATTTATAAAGGGTCCTATAAAGGGTGTTAGGGAGCCAGTAGCTTAGAATTTTTTATAAAACCATTATAAAAGCTTCTTTTTGTAATGGAATAAAATTCAACTGTGCTAAGAATTTATGCTGAAGGACCACCCCACAGTGACTCTACAAGATGGAAAGTCTGTAATTTAAAAATAGGCAGCGGGAAATTGCTAAAAGAATAAATAAACTTCTCTATATTGTAGAATATTTGAATTTTGTTTGGTCAGATGAGAAAAATCTAAAAATAAACTAATCCATAAATTAAATATTATCTTAATGGGGATTTATTAACATTGTAATAGCAAAGGTAAAAATCAAAGAATAACTTGGCGCCTAGCTAGCAGCGACATAGCTACTAAACTAAAAAAAAAATTCTGGTTACATGAACCATGATGTTTTTTTGTAAAACTATGAAACTTATGATCCAATATGCTTATGTAATAAATTATGTGATCAACTTATGATGCTCTTTGGTGAACTCTGATGTTCTTTTATCCTAAATAATTTTGTAACATTATCTTAGTTTCTTTACCATATTTTATCATTATGCTAAGGTAAATTTTGCAGTGTTAATGGACTGCATTTATTTGTGCACATATTTTGTGAGCAAGGTAATATTTTTTCTCAAATATTTATATTTATTTAAATTTATAAATTAACATGATTGGTTTGTGATTACCATAGTTAGCTCAGTATTGTATAATGAGGATCAATCAGAGGGTGGGCTACCATTTGTTAAACCTTCTAATGTGATTTAGTTTTGGTGCTGTTTAACCGAGCGAATAATGGATAAAACTGCATGTTGATATATTTTCAAGTTTAGTAAGACAAAAATTTGACTTTTAATTAAGATATTGTTTTCTTACGTACTGGACTAAATACTGCCAAAATATCAATCGGTTACTGATTCCTGCGCCATCACTCGTTAAATAGAATTGACCAGCATTAATTAATAGATGAAGGTTGGAATTTGGGCTAGGAGTTATTTTCTCAACTTTTCTCATTTCCTTACACGCCCATTCTGGTAAATTTACTTTAGACTATACCTTCTATAATCCTTCAGTATTAATGTCAATATAGGAATTAGTCCTAGCGGCTTTGAATCCACTTCAAAAATTACTATAAAGTTAATTATATTTATAAGGCCAAACTAATATTTAATTATTTTGACTTAATCACAGAGATCTTTAAACTTATAATGACTCAATTCATTTCTAGAATTTTAAAAGAAAATGCTTTGCTGTAAGGTTGAAATATTGGTGTCTTAAGAATGTACTTTTAGGGCGATATTAATCATAATACGATCGTAATGATGCACGGGCCTAGTTCAAGATAATGTTCCATCTAAATGGTTTTTTGTTAAAGTAGTGTAACTTGATGACTCTTTACTTTCGCGAAAAAAGAAAAATTACGTTACAATATGTTTTACTATATGATGTAATAAAATGTATGGAATCCTATTTATTAAAATTAAATATTACTTTTATTTACTCAGATTTAAATATTGATTTGTAGTAATTTTTATTTTTATTTTAACCCTAATATCCGGGGTGGGGCCTCTGGTTGAACTACATTTCATGCTGCCTCAGCATTTCTTTGGAACATGTTCCCATTTATTTCATTTAACTCAGAATACTGTCTTCATTTTTTAGGAAATCTTTTGGGAAACTAGCTGAAGGATCCTAAAGGAGATACGCAGATGGATTTGGAAAAAAGAATCCTTACTAAGACTGGAGTCTCCTTGGTAGTCTTAGAGTAAAGGGCTCACCTCAAGACACAATGTTTGGTTGTTGATGTATTTATCTTTAATGATAGAAATACGTTGCACAACTTCCTTCGTAAAGGAAGTAAATCCATCGGACCCATTTCTATTGTGGCATAATGAATCCTGGAAGGTATTTGAAAGTACCTTTGCCAACAAAATTAGCGTGTCCTTTTGCTCTTACTCATAGAAATTCTCGTGTGCTATATCATCATTCGGTTCATAAAGTGCACGTTAAATATCTAAAAAAATAAAATATGATACCGTAAATAAAATTAAACATAAGACTGGAAAAATATGTGTAGAGCAAGCTTTATTAAAAATGTAACCGATATTAATATTTATTATTACTCTAAAGTTAAAATACCTGCTTTGGTGGCCGCATAACCTACGGCACCACTCTTATGTTGGATAAGACTGCCGATGACACTGAAATTAGGGTTCGAATCCCTGTCGGGTGTAATGAGTGTGGTTTTCCAAAATGATTTTTACACTTTACATCTACGCAAATGTGGGTTCACTATATCTAAATTAACCCTTCTTCAGCCCTAGTTCACTAGCGTAATTAGTACATATGCGTATAAACTGAACACACCTTATTAAGACGAGGGGTTAAAAAAAGTAAATAAATTTTCAGATCAGAAAGATTCTACCCTCCTACATTATTAAGTGTCACACAAATACATTATTATTTTTAATTATTATTATTATTATTATTAGCACCGCGTCATACTACCCGTTTGGGCTGTACGCACTTACGCTAATGTGTAATGGTAGGGTGATTGTGAGATGAAATGGAGAACCTACATTTTAACTTGGGATCTGAACCACGGAGGAGGCCTACCACTCCACACATTCACAAGTTGTGATTAACACACGTCTTGTCAGAGGTGAAAGAAGGGTTTGGCAATCAGATAAATCTGTGCCGGGACCGAGGATTGAGCCCCGGAACCCCAACACAGAAGTCTGACACCTTACCCCTAGGCCACCAGGTCACCCCCATGGATACAAAACAACAGTAAATGAGGAAATAGTTGGATCGGTACAATATTGTGAGAATCCAAAGAAGATAACAAATGGATTATTGATCCTAGTTTTAATACATAACCACAACCTCCAGAGATTAGTATTATTATTATTACTATACATGTGGATTCTAGCAAAGCTTGGTTATACCATAGGAAATAACTATAATAAATAAATGGCTTTCCGTATTAGGTGATAATCCATAATATCAGAACGAGGAACAAATCAGTACACAAGTTGCGATAACGTCACCAATAGCCTAGCACCCTTCAACATTTCACAAATATTTGTTTATAACATTATGAAATCATAAAAATGTACTACTTTATTCAAGACCAAAGTAAAATCCTATGATACACAAATAAGCAACTTACGTCAGAAAACCATACAGAGAAAAACAGTTTTGTACCAGTTATAACAAATTTATTGATGAATACAAAATTAGTTTTACTACAAAAAAATAATATTTAGTCCCCATTATTTTTTGGTGGACTGTACAAAACTGTTTTAACTGTGTACAGTAGCCCCATGGCTTCTTCTGGTGCTGACTGACAGCTCACAGATGACTTCTGACAGTCAAAATTTAAGTATATACCTAAATTTTGACTGTCAGAAGTGACAGCTGCTAAACACATGTGTTTGCAGATCATATGGTTCGGCGTAAGGATAGATAGTTTGGTCTGGTAGCTTTTCAAAGCCATCAGCTGTGATCTGTCAGTCAGAACCAAAGAAGTCATGGGGCTACTGTAGCATATCCCACCTACTGGTAAAGAACAAACTGAGAAAGCAGCATGTTCTAGGGCAGTGTTCGTAAACTCACACGCGGATTAAAATTTGCATAGTCCGGACGGGTAGTAAGACACGCTACAAAGACAAAAGTATATAACATATTTAAGCTAACATGCTTTTATAAGGTGTGGTCTATAAAAAGTCTAGGATTGGTGAATCTGGCCTTTAGGACCAGTTTCGTAGTCAGACCTAGCACACCGAAAGTACGGCTTGATACTATAAAACGAGACCTACCTTAACTCGTTTGGAATGGGCCAGTTTCAAATAGAAAACCGGCCCATTACATTATGGTCCTAGCAGGTATCGTCTTGCATTAATATTAGGCTGCACTTGAGACGTATTAGGTCTGAATATGAAACTAGTCCTTAGTCTAGTTTGAGTTTAAGTCATCATAAATGAGAAACCATCAGTGAACCACATCTACTCAAACTATTTTGAGTAAGGTCCTTAAAATCAAGATTTTAATCTAATTGTTTAATAATACTGAATAAGAGATAGTAGAACTCTTTATTTTCAAATAAATTCGCCCTATTGGACAGAGGTATGTAATTTTGAAACTTTAAAGATCTAAAAATTTAATTCACAGACACACAAAAAGGGAAATATATCATATTTCTTGATTTGCTGATTTAAAAGATAACGCATTTAACAGCAAAAGTATTAAAACAGATAATATGTACTGTGAAATCGATGTTTTTAGACTCAAATTTTGAAGCATCTTTTTGTATAGGAATAAGTGTATTCTTAAAAAAATCATTTATTTAGGTTTTTTTTAGTTTAGTAGCGAAAGAAAATTGTCCTTTCATGGTACTAAAAATGCTAAGATTGACATATTTTCTTACGACCTCTGATATTATTTTTCAATATTTTAACCGGGGTAAAGAATCTATAAAGATATTCTCATGTTGAAGGACAGTTATTTTTGCAATAAAATTCTGAAAGGATGAATGAAAAGGAATGTCTAATAGAAGGTGGACTTACAAGATAGGCATTGGCTAGACAAGTGGCTGAATTTTATAGTCGCCTCAAAGTCCGGACCTAGGTTGGCTCTAAATTTTCTGTGAGCAGAACTTTAAGGGTTCAATAAATAGAAGTAATAAAGTTTGAAACAGAAATGGCTTTGAACTTTTTATTCAATCATATACTATAGTAGTTATAAAACTACAAGACCTTCTCTTGATGGCTTGTCTTTGCTGTAACCTTGACTAATATATCAGCGTTATAATCTAATAATATTTATGTTTGTTCATTTTTGAAACAAATATTATTTATTGAAATGATTCCTTAAAGTTATCTATACATATTATTTCAAATAGTTTCAAAGGTGAAGTAAACAAACGAATTATGGTGGAAAGAGCTAGTATTTTCGGTAAATAACCTCGAAATAGGTGCCTTTTTAGTAATGGTTTAACAGATTTTTTCCTTAAAAAAATAATGTTATTAAATAATTACGTTATTAAGAAACCAATTCTTATTGCTTTTAAAAAATATCGGTAATATTGAAGAAATATGATATTATGACTAATTAAGAATATAACTACAATAAGGAAGATTTGAGGGAAGCAGTCTACCTACATCTACACTAATATTATAAGGAGGCAAGATTTGTTTTTTTTTTTTTTGTAATGAATAAACTCAAAAACTACTGGACCGATTGTAAAAGTTCTTTCACCAATATAAAGCTACATTATCAGCGAGTACCATAGGCTATATTTTATTTTGAAAATTGAATTTATTCCTCATAAAAATGTTAATAGTTTTAAACAAGGTATAAAAAATGCCTAAAAATATGGTTTCTCCACGTGCGCTACAAAAACTATTGGTACTACATAAAAAAAATACTATACATATTGAACGTTCTCACTAATGTGAACCATAAAGTTCACGAGGCAATATATGTAATTATTATAGTTATGTTACAATAAACGTTTTTTGTTGAAATTAGTCAACTAAAACACGGATGCGAACAGAAAGTGATTATATCCCTATCATGATATGAGTCCTTATCTAAATCAATTATTTAATCATTTAGGCTATTTACGTAGGAGTAAATTACTTTTTAAGTTATTCAAATCGGTACATTGGTTTTAAGGTTATGAAGAGTATAACAAAATAAAAATTGTCATGATAATTACTGCAAACCGCTCTATGGAAAAATGCATGTATGTTAGTTAGGTAAACTGAAATGTTACTATCGTGGCCAGCAGCTAGTAGAATATATAAGCTAAAAGACGATCAAATCGATAGAAACAGAGCTTCTAAGGGCCAGTTTTATAGTCAAATTTAGTACGCCTCAAGTGCGGCGCTACTCTAAGTACATGACGACACCTACCTAAAATCGAATGGAATGGGCCTTTCTCGCATAGGAAACTGGCCCATTCCATTCTGGTTTAGGTAGGTGTCGTCATGTACTAAGGGCCAGTTTCATAGTCAAATTTAGTACGCCTCAAGTGCGGCGCTACACTAAATACAAGACGACACCTACCTAAACCAGAATGGAATGGGCCGTTCTCACATAGGAAACTTGCCCATTCCATTCTGGTTTAGGTAGGTGTCGTCATGTACTTAGTGTAGCGCCGCACTTGAGGCGTACTAAATTTGACTATGAAACCGGCCCTAAGTGTAGCGCCGCACTTGAGGCGTACTAAATTTGACTATGAAACTGGGCCTATGAAACTGGCCCTTAGTGTTTTGCGCACGTAGTGCAAAGGTCCTAGTGAAGCGTCTAGAATGTAATATCAAGGCACTACTAGTTGGCTTTTTCCCCGCGCGTCTCATTATACGTCCGGACTATACGCATGTAGTTAACTACGTTAGTGGTGAAGCATTTATTAAATTAAAATTTAGAGGTAATGTACCTGAATTTGTGTGGAAGTAGAATGGAAGATTATTTATCAAAACAACCCCCAGTATACCTTATAAGTATTTGAACCCCAATCTAATAGTCATCGACAACACATAATATTCCGAGAGATATCCCCTAGATCATGCGACCACTGAAAACGAGTTAAATGTGAATGGTGTTAGGTACTACAAAGTGTATTTTAGTGGTATCTTATGGTGTGTATAGCTCTTTCTAGTACCTGAAGAAGTATAACACGATGCGGTTTGTAAGGGTTTTCAAATGCAAATACGTGCTTTTTTTTTACGGTAACAATAATATCCTTTTAGCATATTACTAATTTTATCTTTTAGTAATTGATTATTATATGTCAAAATTTACTGCTACAAATCATATGAAATGACGTGTGACTACGTAAAATTAATCTCAGTAATTTTTCTACCTGTCAAATAAGACCTTAACTTTGAAATTGGATTATATTGTTGTAACACAACTTTTGAGCCCAAGCTGTTCTTGAAATGTTTAACCGTTTGAGTGTGATAAATAAATATTGTTTACTTCACCCCTCAACTAGCAGATATAAGTTTTATTGTTTCTGATCAAGAAATGTGTATAACTTGACAATTTTAAAAATACATTATGAGAGATAATTATTTGAACTGAGAAATGTTTGTTTGGAACTCACTATGAGATAGCCGGTACTTTTTATAGCTATTAATTCAATAAGATACGTACCAATGGGTACATAGTACACAGGTAGGTGTAGTATCGTCTTATCTGGTTTGCCGGTAATGGCGAAGTCAGGGTTTGAATCCTGGCTGGGTGTACTGAGTTATAAGAAACATAGTTTTCCACTATCCTTCTAATATGTTACATCTATTTTAAGATTTAACTTTTTTCCCTACCATATGAGTCTAAATATATACAGTCTTTTACAGATCACATGACATGACGTAAGAAACGTGATCGTAGATCTATTAATATTTCTAACTATTAATTATTATTATTATCATCACCGCATCTTACTACCCATTCGGGTTATACTATTAAAGAAATGCTGTTGTTGAGGGTGACTGAACACTTATCTTGCGCTTAGTAATAAAGAACAATTAGATTTAAGTGAGATCTAGTCAACCACTAAGCTACTACATAGTTATCTAGCTTTCAGACGTGGGCGTGACGGGTGGACAGGAAATAGCAAGATCAGCCCACGTTCTATCATAACCGGAAACTGCCTGACTTGTTATCTAAACCAACATTCCTAATGGGATGTGAAATCATTAATGCAATACTCAATTTAGAACTAAACTATCAAGACATATTTAAAAAATAATAAAATGATCTCGTGCTGGTAAGATTTAATCAACACCAAAGATTTCGAGGGGAGACTAGGCTCAAATCACGGCATGGTGCAATATGGGTGGTTCTTTTAATTTTAGGGCTCTACTTTGATTTTTCAATTCTCTATATATAGGAATTATTATGAGATTATTAAAACAAATTCTTCTTCTTTTTATATTATTGAATTATAATAGTGAAATGTGGTCCTGGGGATGACTTGAGAATATCAGGTGGGCAGACAGGGTGACAAATGAAGTCCTAAGAATAGTGGATGGGAAGAGAACCACTTTGAATGTGATTCTTCTGTGCAAAGAAAACTGGATCGGACATCCTTAGGAGGAAGTGTCTTCTGCATGACGTAATAGAAAGCAAGGTTATGGGAAAGAGGAGCCTAGGAAGAAGGAGGATTCAAATATTATATGTCTTGGAGTAAAGAATAAAATGCGGATAGCTGAGGGAGAAAGCAGAGAACAGGGTGCATTGGAGGTCTAAGTTCACTGGAAAAAAGGAATTGACCTGTCGTAAGACAGAACACCTAATAATAATAAAAATAATAAACATTTGAACAAACCTTAGTCTTCTGGCGTAGTAGTTGGCTTATCTAACCATTCCGGCTTAATGAAGGGCAACATTAATAATAAGGTGTCTAATGCAAACGGGTTGTAAGACACGCTTCAAAAAAATATATAAAAATAATAACCCCAATTAAATAGTATAACTGTGATGTGTTTTTGTACCATAACTATGAAACACTTTCCTTACAATGATTTACTTTCGATATTTGTATTGTGAAGTGATTCTTTTAATTGGATTCTTCCCTTTAAACAGTAATCCGCTCCTGTGGGCTTATTACGGAAGCGCTTACAAGATGAAGACGTCCTATGGCGCTAGGGACGTCCCACGGTGTCCCGTTTATCCGGGAGACGAACTGTAGCACTAAACCCTGACAAGAACCTCATTGCTTCCTTCTCCCAAACCCTCTCAACCCCCTCGCCTACCCACTATCCACCCGACCCGTTCCCAAATTCTACCCCCTGGGACCCACGGCCCGGAATGAGCAGAAAATTGAAAGAAATATAAAAAGAAGGAAGACTGGAAAAGCAAGAGACAATCTTCCAATGTACGAAGGGAGACTACGATTATATAGGATGTCAACTAAAGGAAAATTGCATCTTCCTTTTTTTTCCCCTACCCTTTACCTTACTTCCCTGTCGTAGGTAGAAACTTGTTACAAAGAATTGGATTGGGAAATGGGCAACGAAGGAAGAAATATTTAAAAGGGGGAGGGGAGTTATATAAAGGGGGAAAGAAGAGAATCTTAAAGACAATATACGTTAAGAGGATTGTTAAGAATTGAGTAATATTAAGACTATTATTGAATTAATTAGTACTAATTAAATCCTCCTTATCAACAAAATACCTTTTATCATGGTTAATAAATACGATACATAAATATTAATACTGCCATCATGTGTTCAACCACTACGTAGTGCAATCAAGCTCAGTTATTTATCACAGGAAAGGAATTCAGTTTGAAGAAAAATACTAATCAAAGTGCCAAAAGGGTTGGTTTTGTTTCTCATCATGTTTCAGTTAAAACAAACAGTTAGCTGTTTCTTAAATTTAAGGACTATGCTTTTATAAATTTTAGAAAAGGATCATCGATGGTATATTGTCATGTTTAGGTACTTATTATTTTTTCCCTCACCATGACATGCTACCCTGCCAGCATGGGCGTAGGGAGGGGGTCAATGGTGTCAACCGTCCCCGCTGCCCCCTCCCACACATAATTTTCCCCCCTTTTTAATATCAAGGTTAAAGATGGCCTTGTATCAAATTTAAAAAAACTTATAGTGGCATTTGCTTTTAAAACATTTGCCAGGGAAGGACCACTCCAAATAGCTTTGAGACTTATTTAATTTTCAAAAAATTCCAGGCAAATATAGATATAAATTGCTTTCAGAGGCATCCAATTTTTACAGAAATATACTTAGGAAGCCCCTTCATCTAACCTTCATATGCATTCAATATTACAAAGAATACAAGTGAGGACCATTTCAATTAGCTTCTAAAAGCATTCAATTTCCAAAAATGTGTTGTGTTGGGGGAAGAAAAACTGCAATAGCTTATAAAGGCATCTAATTTTAAAAATAAATTCCAGGCAATGACCATTTAAAATAGCTTTTAGATGGATCTATTTATAGAATAAAATGCTGACAGTTAACACTATAAATATCATTGAGGGCATTCCACTTCAAATAGGTGATAGGGAATCTAATTTATATAAAAGAATCTGGTACGCACTTCTTAAAATAACATTAACATTTAAAAAAATTTGACAACAGATTTATTATTATTATTATTATTATTTAGCACCGTGTCTTACTAACCGTTCGGACTAAACGCTTTAAGTACTAATTACGCCAATGGATTAGGAATTGGGAAGGTTGAATTAGAGAAAGTGAGCCCGCATTTGCGTGGAGAGAGAGAGAGAGAGAGTGGAAAACCATTTAGGAAAAACCTCCCTCAGTTCACCCGACTGAGATTTGAACCTCGATCTCTCCGTCCTCAGCAGTCGGGCTCAACACGACTAGCGCGTTAGCCAACTACGACACCGAGGCGGGTCGACAAAAGATGATTACTCCAAAAAATCTGAAGGAGTAACTATATTTCTAAAAATTGTGGAGGGAGCACACTTATAATAGCTGTTAAAATGGTATAACTTTCAAATTTTCTCCAAGCGAGGAACTCTACAAATACTTGTAATAGCATTAAATGTTCTGACATTAGCTGTAGAAGAGAAGAGTAGAAAGACCATGAAATACTGTCTTGTTATTTGACTCTAGTCCCTCCTTTCTTCCACAAATAAAATTCCACCAATACTGTATATAGTAACAATGTTCCTATTTATTAGCATTTAATAGTAAGTGTGGATTTCATGTCCAAAGCTTACGATTTTAAAAACCCCCCTCCTAAATTAAATTATCCCTACCCTCATGGCTTCCGGAATATACATACACGCTATATTTAAGACCCTACGATAGGAATTTGAAAACTCATATTTGAATGAATGTTGATTGGTAAGCCATTTATTAAAAACCTTCTCTGTACACCTGGCCAGGATTCAAATGTCAACAACTACATCACCGGCAAACCAGAATAGTTGCGCCTGACATTTAGTCCACATCCCCACCATTGCGGGATTAAAAAAAAAATTGTTTGCTGTTCAAACAACTTAATTGATCAAGTGCAATAGTTTATAGGTAGATTAAGCATTGAGCATTAAATATGTGTATATTATTAACTCCATTGAGTGCTGAGGTAGTAATTTTTTTTAGCACCACGTCCTACTACCTGTTAAGGTTAGCCGCCTATGTACAAATTACACTAATGGAAGGCTTAGTTTAGAGGAAATGCATAAGTATTTGCGTGGAGGGAAAAATTAAAACCATTTAGGATAATCCACCCTCAGTGCACCCAGCCGGGATCAAGCCCCGATCTCTCCGTCTTCAGTAGTCTAGTACAACAAGAGATAAGCGCGTCAGATCACGTGGCCACCAAAGCGGGTTGAAGTGGTATTAAACTTAAACTATTACAATATTTAATGTTAATTTAGACCAAACAATGCCTTAGGTCTCAAAGTAGTTAAATGCTATCCATAATTTTAGATATAAAATGTGTTTACCCAGGACCCTCCTTGTCTGTGTCCTAGGTTCACTATAGTGTTGTTTTATGTTAAAGAAGGCAAAATGTAATTATTTGATCAAATATATTATACAAATTTTAACTATTGTTGTTTTTAGACTTTTCCAAAGAGTATTCTTTGTATAAACTATTTTGTAAATAATTTATTTATTGTTCAAGCGTTTTGAAATAACAGGTATGTTATTTTTCTTTAATAATAACAGATTTTAGTCTATCCTTGAAATATCTTTGCAAAAATTTATAATAATTGTAGGTATTGCCCCCTTTTGAAAAGATGAAGCTCAGATGTTATCGAATACAAAACAATGCACCATTTTGTTTATAAATAAGATAGATAATTTTTTAAAAACTTCAATGGTTTCAATTAAAAAGGGTAGCCAGTGGTCTGCCACCAGAAAAATATTTTTGTAAAATTTCAATATCTAGAATTGTCGTATTGGTTGTTATGAGCAATTGACCAACTGATAAGTAAGACCCTGTTTTTGATGACATATAATCTTTTCATTTGGTACATTACAAACTATGCTCCTATGTATATAGCTTCTGTTTATGAACTTTTGGTTGGGTAAACGTTTTATATAGACAAATTTGTTGTTATTTTGGATTCTTAAGGCCATATTTTATTATTTTTAGTAATTTTTGAATCTTTATTAACCGTTCTTATCCATTGATACATTTTTTAGTAATTTTTATCCATCTATGCATTTTTCAGCAATTTTCCCCCATTTATGCTAAATTAGTATAGTTTTAAAAATTGTCAATATTTTACCAAGGCATGAATATTGAAACATAAATTTTTTTCAACATACAGGTGTAAGAATGATAAGATAATCAAGCCAATGAACTTTGCATCAACCTTTCTTGGAAAATACACATTCCTAGTGAGGCCCTAAAATTCAGTTGGAAATGTTTCCTTTGGGAGGTGATAGCTATTACTTCTGAAGCAGATATATTAAAATCAATACTACCTAGGAGAATACTCGTACAAGAGTTTGGTTGGTAAAGGCGTTTCATTTAATGTATAAAATAAATGGTACGGGACTCCTAACGGACTTTCTGGCTCTATTGTTTAAGAATGAAGATATTTACTTAAAGTTCGTAATATATGTGATACGAAAAAAAACACACTAGCAAGTCCAAGCATAAATTGCACTATACTTATGTAAAACATTTTTTGAGTCGCGGTTTGAAATTTTATAATTTTATTCCTAAAGAATATATGTCTTTATTTGTATGTTCGGGCCAATATATATTGGGTCCACAAGGGTCAACACTTCATATTAAAATTTTGAAATCCGGTTAAAATTTCCGAAATTTTATTAGGTGTTGCACATCTTCAGGTCATCGCATTGCTATTAAATTCCTCATTTATAAAAAAAATAAAAATATTGACTATTGAGTCTAAAATGGAAATAGATCATTGTTGTACTAATATTTCTCCTACGAGGTTTAAGGAAAAATAGCATAATCTTTTTGTGAGACGTAATTATATTAATTACGCTATGTCATTGGAGAATTATTACGTTTAAACTTAAGTAGTATCTATTTAAAACTAAAGTTCACAAAATTGAATTCATTATTTGTGAATATCTCAGAAGCTGTTAGTTTTATAAAAATATATTTCAAATAAAATATTTTTATTTTTAAAGTACTACACTTTTGCTATGATAAGCTATTTTTTTTATCTCAAATAGTTGCGGAGATATGGAAATTTACGCTTTTGTTAAGTACCGTACCCTAAAAGTCATTTTCATGGGAAAATGAAAATATCCAATTTATTTTTCATCTTAATCAATGCCTATATACAAATATTAATCAAAATTGTTAGAGCCGATTTCCAGAAAAATTTATTTTTCTCTTTTTGCTTTTTATTAATTTACGCTTAATTTTAAGGTTAAACAGACACACAGACAGACGGCATTGCAAAATACACTTTTTAGGGTTCGGAAGGTAATAAGACGTAAAAATCCATCAGAAATTTGGGTTAGATTATTTTTACGGTCGCAATACTTTACCCTTATTGTTTGAAAGGTTAAAAAAAAATATATATTTGCGTATAGCTTGATAGTTAATTGTTTGATAAAAATAATTTGCAAGTACAATATTTGTATTATAAATAGAGATACATATCTACAATGACAAGTAATTTCATATCTCAAATAGTTTCAGATATATGATAATAAAAATGGTAATAAGCATCAGACCGTAGTTCTTAACGCCATTTTGCCGAAATATTGAGAGTATCCATTTTATTTAGAATCTTTATAAATGTTTTGAAATGAAATATAATCAAAATGTTTGGATCCGATTTTGAGAAAATCGACTTTTTCTCTTTCTGCCCCTTAGTAAACTACCCTTAATTTTAGGTTTAGATATCCAATTCCAAAACACCCTCCGGGCAACCCTATGAAAACCATAGGTACCAAGTTTTAACCCGATCGGTAAAATAGTTTAGGCTCTAGTCGGAGGTACAGACAAACAGACAGACGAAAAGCTAAAAACAACTTTTTAGGATTCGGGGGCTCATAAAACGTCGATATTTATCAAAATCTCGAGTTCAATATTTTTTCGATCACAATACTGTCTCTATTTGTAAGATAGCGAGAAAGTAACTATATATATGTTTTAGTTTCCATCTTGTTAAGTGGTGTACATTCATTATGAGTTTTTGTTCATACTTTTATGTGACTTTTTGTACATTTTTGAGGTATTATTTTAGAATTTATAAATAATTTTCTAGTTAATTGTTTGATTATCTTTAGCTCATCAAAGCTATGCTGATAGCCAAGAAATTAGTATAGGACGCGAAAAAAAAATAGTAAGACAAAAATGAATCCCAAGTTTTTGTGACTAACATAGAAAGAGAAACCTTGTGGGGAGATAGTAAGAATTAAAGTGTAATTGAGCAAGATATAGAATTGCGGGCAAAGCTGTAAGTAGGCTAGGCACAGTATGGTTAGGTTTGCAGATGATAAGTTCGCTTTTGAAATCCTGGCTCTATGTACTGAAGATCTTTTCTAAATAGTTTCGCACATTATTTTACACAAATAAGGGTGCATTTTATCACAATAAAGCTCCTTCTCTCCATACCCTATTTGTTTAAATAAGCAGATAGGCTGGACAGGAAGTAAAACATGGTGAGCGTATTTTTTTTTAGATAAGAGATCTGGAAACTATCAACGAAAGCAGCATAGGTTCTCTAACACACCCTTCATTTACCCTAGAAAATGATGCTCTTGGCTTGATGGATTGCCAATTTTATAAGCTACTCCGTAATGTAATCCGTCAGGGTGAAAGGAATATACGTTCTTATCATGGGCTCAGGATTCAGGGCAACATCCGTTGAATGATTTACACTTTATCTTAGCTCAGTAGCATATTTTCTTCTCCAATTAAAAATCCCTTGTTCGATTCCCGGTATGGAATATAAGGGGAAAATTAACAAGACTAAAATGTTCTCTTAATAAGGTATGTTAGAAGGCCCGGGTAGCTGGAACTCGTGTCTTCATTAGCTTTAAATTAGTTTGTATGTGATATGTCATGTCCTGATATAATTTAGTTAATAAAACTCATGTTATTCATAAATAGCAAAATATCAGTCAAACAACATTACACTACAAAATAGCAAGTGAAAAGAAAATGGGGTAGAGGATAGCTCAAAACAGTCTAAAAAAAAGGCAGGTAGCTCACACACTAAAATAAATACAGCAAAATGAGTATTTCTTAAACAAACGCCCTTTAAATTACTTCCGGGGAATTGGGAGTAGTGTTTGTCAAAAAAAAGGAGGGTGCCAAAAAGGGGTAGATGGAGGAATGTAGTGCAAACCTATATTGTCCCTGAGAGATGAGGCAACACCATACACATTCATCCGTGCAACAATGGTATATATTGTCATCAAAGTACTTAACTGCATTTAAACAGCAGGATTAATTGTTTTTGATATTAGGGATATCTATTGTCCCTCCAATGTTAATCTGTAATTGTCTCTCAGAGATGTTGAGGGTTAATTACTTATTAATTACTATTAATTACACAATCACCTGCTTCGGTGGTAACGTAGTCTAAGGCGATAATCTCACAACAGTATAAACTGCCGAGGACCAAGAAATCAGTGTTTGATCCCAGTTGGATGTAATGAGGTCTGGTTTATCCTAAATGGTTCTACACTCGCCCGCAATGTATATTCGGGTACACTTAATCTAAATTCAACCTTTTTAATCCTTATCACATCAGTGTAGTTAGTACATAGGCGTATAACACAAACGAGTAGTAAGATACGGTGCTAAAATTCCTATTGATTTTTTTTTTATGTGTCGAATAATAAAATTAATAGTTATCTCAAATCGGTATATATTGTGATAAATAAATTAATAAATGTTCTTTCCTATGTCCTAGGTCTATAGGTATATAGGTATAACAAAATATTGCTGGAATACACCACAAATATACTATACTATTGGATTATGCTTTATTAAATTAATAGTCCTTCACAGTTAAAAATATATTTTAGCTATTTATTTTTAAGTATTTAACGTAAGCTATCTGAACCGATTGATTATATAATTAAACTAAATTTCTATGAGCGAGAACGAAAGGGCCAACGAGTTGTATAGAGAATTATTTTTCACATATCTTGCAGGTTTATATAACATGCCGCAATCGACATGGGATGAATGGCTTTATTTTTCTTCAGAAGGAGGTTGTGCTACGTATTTTTTATCGCCCAAGAAAAATAAGTCGACCCAAGTTGTGGTTGAACCAATAAACATCAGTTCCTGAGGTAAGCATTTTACCCCAAGATGAACGAAGTTGAAGTGTATAAGCTATTGTCACTATTTTATTTTAAATCTTTTTTTAGTTCACAAGTTATAATCAAATATCATATTCTGAAATGAGGGACTATCCCCAATAAAATGCATTAACAATAGTTTCGGCTATTTGTTTCATTAATATAATCAAATAGTTAACTATCAGCATAGTCTAATTGGAAAGTATCCACCTTAGTTTATAAGAGGGGTAGGAAAATCCCATGTTCATAACCGTTCCAATTGAACTTAGGCGAGATTGTTTTTAAATAAATTAGACTATACCTAACATAAGCCTATTAATAATATGCTCAAAGTAAATAGGCAAATAGAGTAGAAATAATAATACCAAACCTATGTAACTGATTTGGAATAAAGATAGAAATCCATTAATTGGAGTACTAATACATTTTTTTTTAAACATTCTGATCTGCAATACACACGAGCTATAAATTTCAACTGCCAATGTTATTGGTGCTAGTGAAGTAATCAGCCATCGTGGCACTAAAACGTTGGCTTTCCTAATAACTCACTGATGTTATTAGAAATCAACTAGGGGACAAGGAACTCGTCCCTCTTCAACAAAGGAAAACGTAATGACGCTGCAGAACCGAGTAAAGCCCCTTGATATTCTGTCTCCATCAGTAATTTCTATTGTTTTCCGCTGAACTACCCAGAGATGCTGGGGAAAGCTTTCGCTCTCTTCATGTATCTTCATTTCATCTCAATTCATTTTTCTTTCCTCGCTTTTATATATTTATTCCCAAAACCTTTTCTCCCCTCTCTACGGAATTAAAAATAATGGGGGGAAACTTGGAAATATTATTTCTTCAACTAGCCGGAAATATATGAAGTCATCAAAGTGATGAAGGATGGCGTTCTTTCACTGATGAAGTGATTAGTTTCTAGTAAAAATAAATGCAAAGCCCAAAGGAGAAATATTGATCACATAGATATCCTATGTTACAGTATTGCGTGTTTTTAATACTGCTTTACCCATAGTAACAATCACTGGTAGAAACATGGAATTAAATGAGGCTCAGTTGCTTGCCAGTCGCGAAAAGGTCGGGATTCTAAAACCAAACTTGGTGTACTGACAATGGTATTTCCATGAATGGTTACCACTATTTCCCCATTTAAATTCAGGTAGCAAAAAATTCAATTTACTATCAATTCTAGCTTCCTTGTCATTATCTATTTAGAATAATTAAATGCGCATTGCTTGAATGGTGTGAAATAAAAATAGTATTTATTCCTGACATAACCAATCAAATATATATAAATAATTTATTTAATATTAATTATATAAACTACTCGTATTTGTATGCACTTACAGTTATCGCAAAGCAAATTATTGTTTAAATTAGTTATCAATATTATAATTTTCCAGAAACATTATTTGACAATAATGGGATAATTGGTACGCTTTAATCAAAAATTGTTGACCACTGTCAAATTCAGTAGAAGGAAAAAGGAGAAGGGGGCTGATAAAAAGCTTTTGACCCCTTTCGTATAAGATTGTAAATAATTTTAATTCCCTGATCATGTTAAATACATATAGGATAATTATTCTAATAGGGTAGGTATGAGAAAGGAAGAATTTTAAAAGCAAACTACCTGAATAGGCTTGGAAACCATTTTGGCAAAACTACTCTCAACTGTAATTTGAGCCCCAATATCCCCATCATCAGCAGGTCAGTACAACACGAGAGTGATGTCTTAGAAGATTTGGTCACTGAAGCTGGTCATGCTCAGTGCTGTATATCATACTTGTGCCTGATATATTTTAGTTTTTATTTTGGCTGGGACGAGGAGCATCCAATGACCCAATAACCCTTCTAACTTATTGCGCCGCTAACCATGGTCCGTATTTGAAGTGCTATTAATCCTCAGCTTATACTAATGAATTACAAAAAAAAAAGTTAAACTTCCATGCACGTTAACAGCCAAAGAATTTATCAAGCCAATCTCTAGTTCTGGAAAACCACACCATGGTCTACTTTGCCAACTTTGACCCAGCAGGTTAGGATTAAGTCTGAATATCCAATAAGTTTTTCAATTCACGTCTTCAGTGTGGAGGGATGTTTTTGTGTATTTCCTTATAATTCACCTCATGCATTTCACTTTTTTGTAATAATGTAATTGGTTTATTTCTTAAAATGCAATAAGACACGTATCACTAAACTTAAGATGGTGTCATAGTGATCTATACCACAACACTCCTCATCAAATAAAGTTTTGAGATTCACTGTTTTAGACTTTTTTATATTTAATATTTAAATAGTTTGAATTTACTTTTTAAAACTAATTTATGATTTAAAGCTTTATAGTCAGGGGAAAATATCGCCCTAAATCAGCTTTTTTGATTTTTCTAGTCCCTTGATTTAGTGAATACTTACAGTTTAGTGGGTTATTTATTTAAGATTCTACTACTTTTTGGAAATTGGAAACAATAAATTAAAGTAAACTACATATGTTTACACGTTTCCACAAATGAAAATTGATATAAAATTAGATGATAATCCTCAAAATAAGAGGTTTCATGGACCAAAAATAATTGTTTAGCAGAGCTCAAGAAATTAATGTCAAAAGGAATGATAGTTTTTTGGAATCTTTGGCTACTTATTTCAATATTGTTGGCCTTATAGAGTTTTGCACCTATTAACTGCGTAGGGTTTCATTTATTTAAATACTAAGGGAAGATGGTGGAGTTGAACTTTGAGATTACTGTCGATAAGAAACAACTCACGTTTAAGATATATACCTAGATAAGATTAGATTTGAAGGAAAAACCTTAAACCTCTATCGGATGGGACATAGACAAGGGAATCTTTCTCTTTTGGTGTTGCGGCTTGTTCTTGAAACCAGGATAGGTAGCCGAGGGATATTTACCCAAACATTTTTATAACTCTTTCTCCACACGGAGTCAAGTGAATCTTCTCTAAACTCAATTTAAACCTTCTGCATTTCCCTAACCTATTAGTAAGATCAAAATACGCATAATCTAAAGAGGGTGTTAAACTAAAAACAATAAAAGTATTTTTAAATATAATAGCTAAAATAAAATCTAAATAGTTAGTATTAAATATAAGGTGGTCTGTTCTCTAAAATTACATAGGCTAACCTAAATATAGATTTACGTTGTTTTTTATTATATTATTCATATTTATTGTAATTTCAATGATTAAATTCTTACTATCAAGATGGAACGCTATTTTTTAAATAATACAAAATTAAATTAACACAAAACAGTGTAGAGCCAGAATTATTTTGTAAAATTCACCTGGAATCTTGAGAATTTTTTAAATTGCCTTTCTTTTGTAAGCGGGACAAGAAAGAAAACTTTCATTTCTTTTTTATTATTATTTCTATCAAAGAATACATGCTGTGACTGAATGATTGGAGATAAGACCCAACAATACAATCAAAACAAAATAAGGGGAGAAAGTCTGGAGGATTGTTTCGTCTTGAAAATGTCGTTCTGTTTGTGTCGTTTCTATTGTTGTACTCTTTTGTCTCTATATTATCTGACTTTGCCCACTCCTTCTCCCTCTTACGTAAGATCGCCCCCCCCCCTCCTTCCTATTCTAGCCACCCCATACTCCAACAAGACTTCTTCTGTGACACTGGACGCTAAAACTTTAACCAAAGTATCGAGGAATTGGTGACCCAATAGATATACGAGGAAGAAAGAGGGAAAAAGATCGAGTTGGATTGAGTCTTTTTTACGTTTATGTATGTTCAAATAGAAGGTAGACATGAAAAAAATCTGAATAGAGAAGATTTGCCTACATATTAAATCTAATCACATGTGTTAGAGGTTTATTTTAAAAATATGATAAAAATATATTTTTAAATAAAGCTAAATATCTTTAAAAGTATTTTTATTAAAATAACATGCTTATTTTATCATCGTTACCCATTAAAATTCTAGATTGTTTAATGGCAGGGAATAGGAAGAGAAAGGTGAGATTGAATAAAATGTATCAAGGCTCTCCTAGAGAGAGATTGAAATACCACAGTGATCGGAAATCATCCCACATGCACCCGGCCGATATTAGAACACGGATCTCCAGGTTAGAGTAATTATAAATTATCATAAGTTTTGTTCTTGATAATAAACATCATTAATACATTTTTCATCGTTACTTTATATATATATATTTTTTATTCTATTTTATATTGAAAATGTAAATAGTAACTTGTGATAAAGAGCCAGGCATAATAAAACAAAGTGTTGCTTTTGAATGATATAAGGATCCATAATAATTTGCCAAAGTTGCTGGAATATATTTTTTATATATTTATATCTTAACAAGATGATTTAACAAATAAAAGGGTACATTATAGTTTTCAGTATTCCTCCATTACCAACCTTATAGAAATACATAAACATAATATTTTCTTAAATCTATTTCTTTCCGAATCCTTATGTTTTATTTTCACCAACCAAGAGTTAAGCAGCAACTAAGACGTTAAAGAGAAATCACAATAGAAAGTCTCTCTACTGATGGATTGGAAAACTGTTGTCAAAGAAATCTTGACCACCATTAATTGGGTGAGCAAGGGGAGTTCTTCTCTTCCATTGTGTGAAATAACCAGGGTGTGATGGAAAGAGTTTTGTTACGCCTTAGGACAGGAACTTCCTTTTACGAGGGTGTAGGGGGTTAGGGAGGGACAATTCATCCCAACGTTCAAGAAATACACCGATATGGAATAAATAGAATGAATATAATTACTACTTTGGTTATTATTTCTTCCAATTAAAAAGTAAAACAAAATTGTGTTGTGTTTGGGTCAGTAGCTTAAACTACTAATCACAAGTAGAAGTTTAAAGTTTTATATTACAAGGCTTTTAACCTATTTATTTGAATTTTTTTTTCTAGCTCTTTACTATTTTTAATTACGTAAAACGTTCAAGACGCAATCAAAAAATTACGAAACAAGTTTAAAAAGCATGTCATTAGTCCCTTTCCTTTATGCGGATAGCTCACTTATTTCTAAACCGCTAATTAGCAACAATCTCAAGTAATCAAGATAATCAAATTAAATATAAATACGTCAAAAGTCTGATAAGTTTTCTATTAAAAGTTTTGGAATTAAATAAAGTAATTTTATTGGTCATCATTAATCCACGGGGTTTTAATAACGCTAGAATTAAATTGCTTAATTCAGAGAGTTAATAATTGAATGGTTGCAATGCGAGTTAATGAATATAAAAAAGTGTAAATTAAATAAATATGCAATAATGATATCTATTATTTCAATACTAGTGTTTAGAGACAGTTTTTAATATGTTTTAAATATTTTCATTTAAACATTGAGCTTACGCCTATTAAAGAGGCTACATTATAAAAATGTATTAGATCATATACTTATAGCATTTTTTTGTCTCATTTGTTAATAGGTTTAGTATAATATTGAATCATAGTCCAAAAACTGCTCGAGTTTATGAATGTGTGATGTGTACAATAGTATATACCCATATGACGAACTACAGACTAATGTGTTTCTGAAATGTTGATGCTTGTGTAGCAGTAACGAGGTGATCTAAGTCCTTTGATCAAAGAGTAACAACAATTAATGTAGTCTACATAAATAACTTGGTAGGAAGGACAGTTTAAAAATTATAAAATTTGCATTTTTAAATGTTGAGAACATTATCTTATATTATTAGGCCATCAATATTATTCCATGAGTCTTTATACCATACAACAAAAATTGATTATTAATACATATATAAGAGTAGGGATATACAATTTTTCTTAATATGTTAGACAATGTTTTTTCTTCCATCACAGTAATAAACAAAAGAGGTGGAAAATATACTAGAAATACGATTATTTAATACTAGCAATCCCTTACGGCGTTGCCCGTGACCCACTGTGGTATAAGAATTTTATAAGTCCCTCCCCCCCTACCCCCGCCACGAAGTCCGTGACCCACTGTGTTATAAGAATTATATAAGTCCCCCCCTCTTTCCCCTTCCTCATGGTGCCCGAGTTCAAATAGAAATCTTTGAACCGTAATTATAACCAGATTAAAAATATTTTCTTAAAAAAAATGTTAAAACTAGCCTAATTAAAAGCTAATTAAAAATTTAAAAGTACTGCTTCAACGTGCATTCGAAACCCCTTCGGTCCCCCTGTGTTAAAAATTTCAGATCTCAGCGTGTCAGAGATTTGCTGGACATCGAACACAAACAAACAAACAAACACAAACAGAAACACTTTCTTTTATTATTATAGACTAATGAATCACATCTTTTACTAAGAATATCAATAATAATGAATATTTGTATATATATACAATGATTTTGTAGAAATTTAAAATATTTTCAATAATAAGATTTCTCAAATAATTTAGAATCTTCAGTTTAAGATATACGTCTTTGTTGCAAGAATATTTGTGCTCTTCCGTATAGTCTCTAAAGTTATAATGAACACTTTTATTCATTCAAACATTTCCCTAAAAATCAACGCGTAAGGTTTAAGGTAAAGGAACAGGGAACGTGAAAAAAGTTAAGGGTTCTTAAAGTTTTTATAATTATAAGAAATCATGTTTTGATTTTTTTTAAATATTACTTCATAGCAATCCTAGAATTTTTTACACATGACGACTTCAACCTTTATTGAATATCTATCAATGGTATCATGGAATTTAATGACTACTTTATTTTTTCATTTAAAAATTTTGTCATCTAATGACACTATTTCCATGACAGATATTCAACAACTGTATAAAATTAAACTCTATGTTTGTACTGAAGATATATTTGATTTATTTTGGCCAAAAATAATGTTTTTCTATAAGAACTCCAAGAAAAGTGGCCTTTCTCACGTTCCCTGAATCCCCACCTTAAGGCAGTACTTCCCAGTCGAGTGCCTTTTGAGATCTGTTAATTTTCGTTAATTGATTTAACAAAGTTATATAATCAAATAGTGTGTTTTTAATTTTATAAAATTTAATATCATCAAATAATATGTTGTTATGTTTATCAAATTAACAAAATTGCTAGAGGTGCTGTCACAGATTGAGGCTTAGTAACTTAGAAATCTCAACCACAACCAGGGGCCAATATAGAATTAAAATCTGTTTCAAACAATATTAATAGTTATTAATGGGATGTTTAATGTGAAATTTAGAAATTTTTATAAATTTTAAAAACGATTGCTAGATAATCTATAGAATGAAAATGATATAAGAATAGTTACAGAACACAAAATAAAACTTATTTTTAAAAATATGTTGTAAATTTTATTCTTGCTTGCTTCATTAATCAAAAATAAATATATACACCAGGCACATTTGAGTTTTTTTGACTAAAACTAGATTCTATTAGAAAATAAAAGAAGCGAGTGAGCATTTTCAAAACTTTCATTAAATAAATAGTTTATTCATTTTAACAGAAATGTTTTCTCCTGAAATATAATTCTTAGTTTGTCTTTGATTTTAATACCCCCAATTCCCCACTATCAAGCGAACCCGCTCACAATTTAAATCTTAAACCCTGGAAATCTTCCACATCGTGAGCTCTAAACTTTAAACAATGTGACCAACAGTATATGTAGACATAGTTTTATAATTTGAGGTTTATAATGACTTTAGACACAGGCACTGCTAAATTATTACCCCTTTAGTCTGTAGTTAACCTTAAAAAACAATAATTAGTTAAATAAATAAATAAAATAGGTCACGTTGAGAAGGTTTCCTTCCAAAGGATATTGAAATTGTAATTTAATTCTAAAAGATTGCGTTGGAGATAATATAAAGGTTTCAATAAAATGTATGCATATTTATGTTAGATGAACAATAACTTTAAAAAAATGGTCTAAACGGTTGATTCAATGCTAAAGTTTCTGGTTCAATTATTTAAAAAAAAATTCAATCAAATCTAAAGTTTTTTTAAAATAAAAAGGATTGGGATTTAAGGTCTACCCTTCGTGAGGACCCCATTCTTGTCGTTTATCAATGCTACCCCAATAATGGAATGGTGAATCACACCAACACACATGATGGGGACAATATGGTAATCCCTGAAAAGGGTTAGATTGCATTATTTGATATGAGTGTTGAGGTAAGGAGAAGAATTGCCTCGTAGATAATCACTTGCGTTGCTTGAATAATTTTTTGAATGTTATCTTAGTTTCTGGTATAATTGAACTAACGGAACATAATTTTCTTTTCTAAGCAGCTTTATTTGAATTAAAAAGAGTATTTTAATAACATGGATGTTGAGCCCGAAAGTAAACAATTGCAGTGACTATATGTTCATCCGGCCTACCCGTTGAAAAACTACATATATGCAGCATAAGTTAGGAAGGAGTGATATTAAAAAAACAACATAGCACCACATTTTACTGCCTGTTTGGGTTATACGCTCATGTACTAAACATGCTAATGTGTTATGGATTGGAAGAACTATATTTATAGAAATTTTACCTGCATTTGCGTTGAGGGATAGTGGAGAACGATTTTGAAAACCATTCTCAGTACATCTGACCGAGTTTCAAATCTCGATCTCCCTGTCATCAACAGTCAAATCTAATACGAGAGTAGCACCTAATACCATGCAGCCAATGAAGAGAGTAAATATTATTTGCGTTCAACAGTGATAGCATCTTATTTTATAGCTAATATCATTTTTAAGGTATTGATATTATCTGTGACACTTGACAGTCAGAGATTAGATGATTTGAGGTGTAAATATATTCAAATTGTTTTTGTAGTTCTTTTATTTATACAAAAAAGCCTTTTTAAATTTAAATTGGACTCTTAACTTATCCACGCTTTAGTAAAGTATATCTACACTAATATTATAAAGAGGAACGATCTGATTTTTTGTTTTTTTTGATTGTAATGGATAAACTCAAAACCTACTAGACCGATTTAAAAAATTATTTCGCCAATATAAAGATACATTATCAGCGAATAGCTTAGGCTATATTTTATTTTGAAAATTCAATTTATTCCTCATAAAAATGTCAATAGTTTTACACAAGGTATTAAAAAACTGCCTAAAAGAATGCTTTCTCCGCGCGCGCTTTAAAAAATATTGATATTACATAAAAAAAATACTATACATACATATTGAACGTTCTCACTAATGTGAACAAAAAAGTCCGCGTGATAATATATGTAATTATTATAGTAATGTTACATTAAAGGTTTTTTGTTGAAATTAGTCAACTAAAACACGGATACGAACAAAAAGTGATTATATCCGTAACCGTATGAATCCTTATCCAAGTCGCGGGAAGCAGCTAGTACAAAATATTATTATAGAATATATGACAAATCTCCACTCTATTTTAGAAGACATAATTCAAAATTGACACTATCCTTCAGAAGTTTCAGTAATGCTATTACGTATATTAGGGTTTTGGTAGAAAGGTTTTTTCTGTAAACATTGATAACAAACTACATTATTAGTAGTTTTATTAACACCGCCGCGTCTTACTACCCGTTCGGGCTATACACTCTTACGATAATGTGTAATAGTAGGATGATTGTGAGATGAAATGGAGGACCTACAGTTTAACGTGGAATCCGTACCACGGGGGCGGCCGGCATTCCCCACATTAACAAGTCATGATTAATACAAGTCTTGTCAAAGGTGAAGGAAGGGTTTGGCAATCAGATAAATCTGTGCCGGGACCAAGGATTGAACCCTGGACGCCTAGCACAGAAGTCTGACACCTTAACCTTGGACCACTAGGTCACCTTCATTATTAGTAGTATTATTGTATAAGTAATTGATAATATATATTATCATATAATTTGACTTCAGACATTTTATTCAAGTAGCACTAAAACTATCATAAAATCGTCAATAGTCTTGATGTAGAATGTACCAATTATAAAACTGTCAAAAACTGTTATCAACCAGCAGATCAACTAGAGTAAACAATGAAAAACAATACGAAACAACTGTGAAATACCAGATATTAAGAATTTAAAAAAAATCTACTCTATGAAATCAAGGATAATCTGTGTCAGGATGATAAAATTTCGAATCTTTTTTTTGTAACATGTTTCCATTATAATACCTCATTTTAAATCTCTCAAATCACTAATAACACCGCATTAAGATGAGATAGAGCTAATCTTGAGATGTTTTATATTTTCTTATAATAAAATCAGTTTAAGGACAAAATAAATAAAAAATGATTGATACATTAAATATATTTAGTTTAATATTTTTCACTTATTACCTATTGAATATTTATGAACATTGTAAACTTTGAACAAACTTTTTTCTTTTTTTAAAAAGGTATCTTTTAAAATGCCATTATAGGTATAACAAATAATAAATATTATTTATATTACTATTTATATATAATATTAAATTAAATATTTCCATTGTAGCCATCGAAACAAACATTAGTGATAGGATATTATCACAATAATCCACGACAGGGGTATTAAACTTGTGGCCTTAGGCTAATTGCGTCCCACGATAACATTTTTTGCGGCCCAATGGCTCAAGAACTATATAAACTTATTTCAAGATATAATATGGTAAATATATATATATATATATATTATATAATCATTTAATAAAATAAACGCATATTTTATTTAAGTATTTTAAAGTTATTTTATAAATGATTTTTGCTATTTTATGTGAAGAAAAGTAATACGTTTATGTACAAATGTAGTTTGAAATGCCCAATTACAACTTTAGTAGACAAGAAAAATCGTGCTACCTTCTGTTATAAAAACTAAAAAAAACAAACGAAAAAAGACAAACACAAGAGAACATACCTCACAAGGATTCCTAAAATTCACCTGTTGGAGACAGGCCTAATCCCAAGTAATTATAGATGTATAAGGATGAGCTGACAGGAATATTTAAATATTTATTCAATTTGAATATTGTAGCTACAACAATACTGTGGCCCATGAGCCAATAAGACACAGAAACTTTGTCCCTGGGACTTAAAAAGGTTGAAGATCCCTACGTCTACGAATATATTTAACCTTTTTTTTTATCTCAAAAATGAAGTTATGACCACAGCGGGTGTCCTGCACCCTTTTGAATGAAATTGTTCCCAGGAACCAATAATGGCCACCGTTAGTTGCTAGAAAAGGTGTTTTCTATCATCATCCACAACAATAGAAAATCTCTTGAAATTGAATTTATGTGTAAATTTACAGGCAAGAAAGATAATTATTATAGCCTACACTTTTTACACTGAGAATATACTTGTGGGATCATTTACGCCTCGCAAGATATCATCACATACTAACTAACAAGGAAGTTTAATGGAACTTCCAATTGGTTTATTTTGGATAATCCAATTCTTGCTGATTTAAAATTATTGATTCGATCAACCAAACATTTTTGGCTCTAGGAAAGTGATAAGTATGTAAATCACTTACAAACGGCTCTTTCTTTACACCCTTAAGATATATATACACTACTGTACATATATGCAATACTGTATATATATGCACTATTGTATCTCTTTCTCTCTCTCTCTCTTTCTCTCTCTCTCTCTCTCTCTCTATCTCTCTCTATAAATATATATATGTAAAATATACAGTAGAATTATTGTAGAGAAAACCTTTTGAAAAATATAAGAAACAATGGTTGCATTTTACCAAACTACGTGTTATTTTATAATTATTGGAACTATTTATTTTTATTTCACATAAAATAACATATGTACAGTACATATTAAGGTAGTTTTAGTGACTTTTCTAACTGAAAAATAACGTTCTTTCTACATTGTTCAGACTATACATATAAAAAATACATACTAATAAAAAAATTCGAACTACATGGATACTTCACAAAATGTATTTTTGCAGATTAAAAAAAAGGGTACTCCTCTTAATTTTTTATGTTTGTGGCTACGAGTAAATCGATTCACCCGACTCTTAACATCCTGTCTTGAAAATAACCCAACATCCGTTTCATTGCAACTGGAAGCCGCTGCATAAAAGTTTTTAGTCAAACCAAGTGTCTTACTGTCATAATCTTTTCTTAAATAACTGGAACAACCTTTTTCGCACGAAACAAAAGCACGGGGTAACGATGGAGGATATATTTGGAAATTCACTATGACGGTGGCATATCCGCACTTCATGGTAGAATAAAAAAATAATCTGTACATATTTTTAGTCTAAAATGTTTTCTATTAGAAGAGAAAATCCCTCGATTATAAATATTTTTCAAAGTATTAGTGTTAATGAAAATCTTAAGAACTTAGATGTAGTAAGTCTTGGTGAATATCATATTTATATGTTCAAGCCATACACATATATAAGATATGATAATACTTTGATACGTAATAGAGATTTGTTATTTATTAAATTCTCAAGAAATATGAAAATTATAGAAACAGAAGCGAAACGATAAATTGGAAATTTGATTTTAACAGATCAAGGAGAAAAGTATGTCACAACTAAAATTACATAAAACACATTTAAAGATCATATACAAAGACTAAGGAATGAGGTTTATCAATAAGGGAAGATTTTGTGATATGATTATGAAAAAATAAAACTTTTAAAATATATAACAGAGAAATAAAGATTATGAATATATTAAAGTGATTTTATTGGATCGTATAGGAGGAGTTAACATGGACTAATAAAATTTGTTAGTTAAAATCAAATTTCAGAATTATGAAATTTTTCTAGGTACTTCTTTAATTTAAATATTTCCTATAAATTTAATAAATATTATATCAAACCTATTTAGTATCCAGGCTCATCACATTCAATTATTTTAAAAGGTTTTATAAAATACAATAAGCATATTTGTTAATTACTCTGATGTGTTAGGGATGAGAAACTTAAAATAAAGTTTATATATATGTGTATGATATACACGCATGTACGTGGAGAGAAGTAGTAGGCAAACATTTAGGAAGATACACCATCCCTTCATAATCACGGGATTTGAGCCTAAGCGTTAAATTAAGAACACTAATCCACTGGAACTCGTTTTATTGTGTAATAAAGTTCTGTTAATTTGTATTATACTTTTATTTAGTACAAAGTGCTATATATATATATATATATTTCTTAGTACCACGTCTTACTACCTGTTTGGATTATAAGCTTATGTACTAATTACGCTAGGGGTTTTAGAAATTATAAATATAATATTTATAAGAATTGTACCCGCATTTGCGGGAAGAAAGAATTGAAATTACTTTTTTGAAAATTCACATATATTACACCTGACAGAGATTCTATTATTGATCTCCCCGTCATTGGTAGTCTATCCAATTGAAAGAGTGACGCCTTAGACTATTCAACCACTGAAACGAGCATCTCTAGTAATATAAGTTTAAACTGTATCTTTAATAACCTCACGTCCATTGATTCCTAGTCAGAAATACAACCATTTCGAAGTAAATATTAGTTTACTGTTGGTTTTATCTTTATTTACCTTCATGTGTTGGTCAGTCAAACGTTATTGATGGCTGAACTTGAAAATTACTCTATTATGAGAATGGTGAACTTTTTTTAAAATATTATAATGACAGCTCTTAGTCTTACCTTAAATTAATAGTTGATTTCAAAAAGCCAACTCTAGAAATATTACCTTTATAGAGGAATGCTAACATACATAATTTAAGAAGCTCTTAAATTGGAATTTTTGCATGGAATATGAACAGTCCTTCTTCAGTCATTTTCAAAAATATAAAAAGTGAGTTTTGGCAAAAAAAGAAGTGGAAATATGACTTTTTTGAAATGAACAATTCAATTTATAACACTGAGATGGTAGGTAGTCTTATGAGATTAAATCAGTTTTTTTTTCTTGGCAGAAGTAATGGTTCAATACCCGAGTGAATTATGTGTGTTTGGACGATTTACTAAATTTGGTTTCCCATCTTATCTCAATACAAATACATTAAATGTATATATTTTAAATTCAGGCACATAATTATGTACTTATATGGATAAATTAATTGGTTACAAGCCCTATAAGTCTCCACGTAATAAGCGTGTGTTACTATTATCAATAATAATAATAAAATAAAACTAGCACCACATCTTAGACCTGTTCAGGTTGTACACATTACTTATTAACTACGCCAATGATATAGAAATGAGCTATATTGAATTTTATAAGAGGTATACCCGCATTTGCGGGGAGAGAAAGTGGCAAACCATTTTGTAAAAATCAGCCTCAGTAAAACCGACAAGGATAAATCCCCTTTTCCTGTCACCGGCAGTCTAGTCTAGCACGAGAATGAAGCCTTAGACCATACGGCCATCGAAGCACTCTTACGCATTTAAGAGCCTTCAATAATTTCAAGTGACTATTAATCAGGCAGCATACAAGTGTTTCAGTGTTCACGATAGTTAAAAGAGACCAGACGTTACTAATCCAGGATTGTCAAGAGCCTGAAAATAAAGCAACGAAAAAATAATAATTTAAAAATGTTTTAATAAAGTTTTTCTAACATTCAAGATACTTGCTTTAACTTGTCTTTTACGATATGGGACCAGGCATACCAACATATGGCACACGTGCCCATAGTAGCACGCAGAACAGATTTTTTTTAGTACCCAGTATTCATTGAAGTCTAAAATAGTAAATAAATTTAAATTCCTTACAAGTATATTAATTCTCCTTGATATCTGTCACATGATAAGTATTCTTAATCTCTTTAGAACTGTTAGCTATCAATGACCTGCCATTTTTAAACCTTTCTTGCTCATAGAAATTCAAACAAATTTTATCTATATATTTCTCAAAAATTCATTCAATTGTATGGTATTATATTTATCACAAACATTTTTTTTTTTGCATAAGTAGTATCTAATTATAATATATCATTCGATAATAGCTTATATAACTAATTAACCGATGTAGTTCCATACCCTCATGTTCCCTATCACCATCACCTCATCTCATCGGGAAATGGAAAGAGCATCCACGGAAAGTATGTACTATTATTAGTATCTTCAGGCGTTCCCTGGACGACGATACTTAAGTATTGGTTACAATGTCCACTACTTGGCTACGCATGATGTAAGCCAGACGCGCAATATTATCAGATAAAATTAATCAAGAGCTTTGATTAGTAATAAGTAACGATTTAATAGTACAGTACATTTAGTTACCGAACATTCCATAGTACGTGAAAGAATTTAACTGAAAAACAACAACATATCGGGATGTATACATTATAAAATAATGACATGGTCAGATTGCCGTAGAAATGATGTAATTTCTAAGTTCAAAAGGTTAATATTATAATTTCATGTATTCATATGGAAGGCCATATTATTAAGCTGAAACTTTTCTCATATGTTATTAAATTTAAGAGCTGTAATATAAATATATTGAAACTTTATCCATGTTTGATTATCCACGTTCATTTTTTATATTTTTTGTTACTTATGATGACGATACGACTAAAGTTGAAGCCATACAATAGATATATGAAACGTATTTAATGTGCCCCACTGGGCTCTTGGTTAAAGGCGTCAGTCTAATATATACTGGCTTTTTTGTGATGGGAATGTCAGTTTCGAATCCTGACTGTGAGTATTCAGGTGTATTTATCCTAAGTGTTTTTCCATTCCACTCTTCCTCCACACAAATTTAGCGCACTTATTTTTTTTTTTACCATCACGTTTTACTACCCGTTCTGGTTGTACGCCAACGCTATAATAATGAAGAAAGTTAAAGGTAGATGAAGCGTACCCGCATTTTCATATAAGTAGAGTGGAAAAACTGTTTTTAAAACCTCCGTACATCTTACTTGGATCAGACATTTGATTTCCTCGTCATCGGCTTTATAGTGTCTTAGTAAGACACGGATTAAAAGAAAAAAAAAGATCTTTAGGAGGGATACTGTTCCATTTTCTTTTGGTTCTTGAACGTGAATGTACCACATTATACTGTTTCTAGACTACGTCATCAGACAACAAATGCTAACCTTCACCGGATGGTTTACTAATAAGTAGGGAAACCTCATCACAGCGCCCTACATCTTTGTTTGAATCTGCAGTGCACTTTCTAGAATCCTAGAGCACACACCGGCTGCAGTATTATTACTAGAGAATTTTAAGATCATTATCTAAACACAGGAATATAATAATAATAAAAAACTTTCAAAACAAACACAGCCTTTGTGTATCTAATACAACTCACACATCCTTAATTAATTTATTTGAGGTATTCATTTTAACGTGCACATTTTTAACTGAATGATTATATCAGCACACGAGAATTTCTATGAACGAGATCAAAAGGGCCTACCAATTTTGCCGGTAAAGGTATTTTTTACGTAAATTTTCAGAGTTATTCTACATGGGATCGACGTCTTTACTTCCCCTATAAAGGAAGTTGTACTATGGATTTTTATCGATAAAAAATCCATCGAATCCTCCTTAATGTTTTGTTATTTTAGTACCCTCTCCTACTAAACCGCTCGGGATGTACGCATGCCTCACTCTATTACATGCTAGGGCCTAGGGCAATGACGAACGTAAAAAATATACCTAAGTCGAATCATAGCCATTATTTAGCCTCCAAATGGAGTAGGGGCCACAAAAATCTTAGATAAATATGTAACCTAATTATCACTTACGAAACCCGCTTAGGTTAACGCTTAGTCTAAGATGTTACTTTTGCAATAAGCTAGACTGCCGATGTCGGGAATATTGTGGTTAAAATAACGGTCAGTTTTAAAGAGATTAGTTTCTCCAAAATAGTTTTTCACTCTTCCTCCACGTAATGGCTGGTACATTTCCTTTAAAATTCAACCCCACTCATCTTTCACCCCATAGCGTAACTAGTACATGGGCGTATGATCTGACTGGATGGTAAGACGCGGTGTGAGAATAAAAAAAACCTTACGAATTCACGCAACACATAAATAAACAGATATGAACGTAAGATAAATAAAATGAGTACTTTGGTTACTTTAATCACAAAATTAAGTAGGCCTAGTAATAATATATTTAGTTACATATGTAAAAAATTCAATTTGGAAAATTAAAAAAAAAAAAAATCTATTTATGGTGGTTTGCTAGTTAGGGTGAGTTTAGGGCAGTATTTTTAAGTTTTTATAGCTTAAATATTTTTTTTTGGCCAAATTAAATCAAATATTTAATGACAACTTTTTCTCTTTATTTGAAAAGAATGTCACCAAATGCCACTTGCACATGACAAATATTCAAGAACTGTTGAGATTATCATGTGCAGAATACTAAATTCTATGTTTATATAGAATAAATATTTGATTCATTTTGGTAAAAATAAATTATGCTATAAAAACTGCAAGTTAATGCACTAAACTTGCGCTCACTTGCACCCCACCTTAAACACTGAATTACGAAATAAACGAGATTTCGAATGGTGGTGACGAAATGAGACGAAAGAGTAAAGTAAGTGACTAAATTTGGAAACGTGGCTATAATTAAAAACCGACCAAAAATTGATGTGACGAGACTTGAAGTGGTGAAAGTAAAGCTATTGATGTATGAAGGCCTAATAATAAACATATTGTGCTAGGAATGAGGGGGCTATAGTTAAGTAGAAGTTATCCGCGTTTATGCGTAGATTGATCAAAAAACCAGTTAGTTAAAACCACCCTTAGAACATTCAGGATTCATCCAGGATTCAAACCCTGATCTCCTCGTCTTTTTCAATCTAGTCTATTGTGAATTTGACGTCCTATAGTAGACTATTGGACCACTGAAGAATAAAATGTTTTATTTCATATTGCGTGTATTATTATCCCTATAGGCCTATCCAAAACCAACACTAGCTACTCAAAAAACACAGGATTATAGGGTGAATATTAAGAAAATACACCCGAATTCCCTTTGAAGGAATATGGAAATAACTGTTGGAGCAAGCCTTTTCACAAATACTTATTTCAGGCAGCAAACGGATACGAGGCAAAAAACCCTTAAACTTGGAGTCTGCTTCCACTTTCCACAAAGTGACATAAAATAACACTTTAGACTGTAAACGTTTTTAGTTTTATAGCTCTAGTTAATTGTGTATCTATTAAAAAAACTGTTATGATTTTATATTTTTATTAACGCTAAAAACTGTTCACTGGTACATAGGAATAGCACTTACTCATCCAAAATAAAATTAAATAATTTCTTATAGAGGATGTGTGCTGTGGAAAATATTTATGTATCAAATATTTAAAAAATTTACTGATTATAATTGAAATTGTTATATGCAAATACAATTTTTAATAATTTTCATTTAGCTTTATTCAGCATCACGTCTTACTATCCGTTTGGAATGTATTTATATGCACTAGTTACTCAAATGTGTTAGGGATTAGGAAGGTTGAATTAAGAGAAAGTGTACCAGTATTTGCGTAGAGGGAGATTAAAAATCATTTAAGAAATGCTACCTTTATTAGGTCCTGCCGGTATTGAACCCTGATTTCCCCATCATCGGCAGTTTAGTTTATTGAGAGTGTGATGCATTGTACCATGTAGCCATCAAAGTGGGTCATACATAGCTTTTCTTAAATAATATAAAAAAGGATTATCCGTGTGAAAAATTATTTGAAAAAAATTATATGCAAAATTATTAAACTCTAACAGTATTCCCGACACATTTTAAACTTGTTTGTCTTTGATAATATTATAACACCGTGATTAAAACTAGCCCCTTAAAAAATATAAATAAATCTATTTAATTGTGTACCCTTGACAAGATTATAATCAAATATATAAGATAAAAAGAGACATTATATTCATCACGCATTAAGTTTTAATCGCTTCCTTCCTAATTAGTAAAACAATATGAAAAGGACACAAAACCACTCTTGTACAAGTAGATCTGTTCCCTTTGATTGCTTAGGAATAGTTAAATATTTAAACCAAAGTTGGCAAAGACAGGAAAATCAACATTTAGGATAATTATTAAAGGAGACAGGTTATTAAATCCATGCTAAATTATTTAACATCCCAATACACATTAAATACAAATTAGATCTACATTGAAATCATAAATCATCCCTGAAGGACAATATAAATTACATCTAAACTACTATGGTTTTTTACATGTTTTTGTTTTACTTCATATCCTTCGTTTGAAGGGAGACACAACCAATTTATCTGCCTTCTTGGAAATGCATGTGTATTGCATGTAAATTTTGCCTTTCCCATTCCTATTCTATTAATATATGTTTGCGAATAGCTCGTATGAGTAGTAAGATGTGGTGCACGCAAAAAAAAAAAAGTATTTTTCTTCGCCACGTCTTATTTACCATCCGTGTTATCTGCATTTAGCTACGAGAATGAAGTAGGAATAAGTATAGAATAATCTATAGAAAAAGTACCTTCATTTAATTGGAAGGAGATAAAAAAATAGCACAGGGGAGAGGGGGGTGGAATTTTTTTAAATTCAACTCAACCAGGATTCTAGCCCTGAACTCAATCACTGATAAACCAGACTAATTGATGCTGACATTCAGTCTGCGTGCCCACTGACTCAGGTAAAAATAATGTGTTTAGCCATTTTAATGACATAATAAAAAAACTTAATCGACACCACACGTAAAGTTTAGGGCCCATGGGGGAGTTTACAGCTTCAATCCACCTACCTTCAAAGTTCCAAACTGCGTGTACTGGTTTAGGGTTGGATAGTAAATATTTGAAAGTTCAGTAAAACGCCAGAAAGATCGGTTTCAAAGTTGTGTCGCGTAGCCCCCCTGCCTTACGTTCATCTTTACTACAACATAAACATCACATGAGCGGGTTTTTTTTTCCTTTACTCCTCGCTTTTTGGCAGGTTAATCGATTGAACGTGGTGCGAGTTTAAATTTTATTTTCTGACTTTTCTAAATATAGTCTTGGGAATTGGATATATGGGAGGATGGCTTATTTTTATGGGGCTAAATCCACGTAGATTTTTAATAGCGATTCAAATTTGGTAAGTTTGGATGAATTATATGTGTTTTTAAAAATACATAATAAGGTTTTATCTGAATTTTTCATTAAACTGTTTTGAAATTTATATATTGGTCTTATTTTAGTAATAATATTATTGTTATTTTTAATAAAACACTAATGTTATGTTTATGTTCAACAGAAGGAGTAGTGAGGAGCTAGAAGAATAGTCGAAAGGAGAATGCTTCTGCAATATCGTGAAACTATGTATGGACAATCAAATTGAAGTTTTCTTTAGGTGAACATGTTCAAGTTTCGAAACCGGAACGATGGCAGCCAAGTGCGACGCATGTTTAATGCCTTAGACCACTCGTATATATCTACGACTCACTTTTTTGCTTGTGTGAAATAAACAATAAAATCCATGTGACGTTTTAGTTATAGGAAGTTAAATGTTTTGATTTTGGGTTACCTTCTGAAATATTATAATAAAATAAAAATAAAATAATATATTCAAGTATTTATTCCACCGTGTTTGAGTACTTTTTGGGTTTTATGCATAAATTAATCACGCTATTTATAGAAATGAAAAAGGTAAAAAAAAGTGAATGTACCTAAATTTGCATGTATGGAGAATGGGAAACAACATAGGAAAATAACCACCATCAGTAGACCCAAACTTGATTCATACCCCGATATTTCAGTTAGGCCTACAGTAAATCTATTCTAACATGAGAGTGAAGCGTTAGACCATTTTACTGATGACGCGGCTATTAAAGCTAAGTAATATTATATATTTGATGTCCTAAACATTTTAAATTAGTGATATTGTAGCACTATACTTGATTTTAAAGCCGTAATTTGAAATCTATAGACACATAAATTAGTTAGTGACCAAAATCATAGCTAAAATACGATACGTATATTATATTACTCACTTTCTCATAGAAATAAGTAATTAGTTCGTAATGGTAAGAACGCAGACTAAATGTAAAGCAAATATTGTCTGGTTTACAGTGCTGGGGTTCATATATAGTACTGGTATATCGAGGATGGTTGTTTTGTATAAATAATATTTCATTTTCTTCCACACAAATGCTGATAGATTTCCTATATACTATCTATCCCATTGGTGCATTGCTCGAACTGATAGTAAGACATACTGCATGAAAATCTTTTAGGAATTAGGAACCAATAAATCTTAAGAGGTTAATAAAGAACAGTTTTTTTTTAGTTTTGATAAAAGATATTTGCTTATTGCTTTTAAATGAGAATGTTTGTGAGTCTGTGAGTCTCACCAGTACATAATGATTATCTTAATAGATGGTAACTTTAAATGTATTGATGCTATAAAATTTAATTTACACTTCACTTCCGTCTATAGGACTGTAACCCGCCTTGATTACCCTAAAGCTTCACTCTCACAAACAAGTTGACTGCCAATTACGGGTAGATCATGGTTTGAATCCTGGTTGGGTATACTAAAGAATTTTTTTTTCTTAAATAGTTGCCCACTCTTCAACCACTCAAATTCGGGTACACTTCCATTAAATGTATCCCTCCTTATCCCTAACACACTAGAGTAATTAGTACATATGTGTACATCCCAAACACGATGCTAAAATATAAAAACTGTAAAATATATTTAATAGCGTTGAAAAAAGGAGGGGGAGGGGGGCAAAGTTGAATATATTTTGAGTTTATTTGGGATAGTTTCCATCATGTGACTTTACAGTGTGTTTTTACATTCCTTCCCCACGTTAATGTGAGTGATCTTCCTGCTCATCATAACTACTTGGAGTAGTTTTAAAAAAAGATCATTTTTTAATAAATATGTGCTTTTAAAATAATAAGCTACTGTGTAAGCCCAATGTAACAACTGGATTGTAATTAAAAATAATGATTTTATTTTCATAAAAAGGCTTAGATTTTATATTCTCAGAATGTTAATTAGAAAAATTGATTTTATTTTCATAAATCGGCTTACATTTTATATTCTCAAAATGATAATTAGAAATAATGATTTTATTTTCATGAAATGGCTTACATTTTATATTCTCAGAATGGTAATTATAAATAATGATTTTATTTTCATGAAATGGCATACATTTTATATTCTCAGAATTGTATTCACACACATACACATGTATATATTATATACAATTCTAAGCACTTTCATTCTAAATATGGTATCTGTATACACATTTAAACAAACTACCCTTAAAGAATGTATCATTATCCAGTTTCTAAAAATTAAACCATTAAATATTATATTGTTATATAATTATAATTACTTTTTCTTCCAATATAAAATCAGAATCCAATTTTAAGCATGTTACCTTTTAAAATGGTGTATATTATATACAATAATTATAAACGCTTTAAATGGGGTTGGAATACTATTCTAAACACTTTACTTTTCAATATGATATCGGAAAAAGATTTTAATCTCGTTACTTTTCTCAATCATATCCAGTGCTACTTCTCAACTATGAAAGGTAATCATCAATATTATATAGCTCGGATAGCTTCAATATCAAAAAGAAGACTTTGTCGGAAGAAAGAGGAAAAGAGTTAGAAGAAAATCCTTATTTGTGGTAATATGCAATTTCCGGACAGTCCTTGGTCACACCTATACTCATAATGGAGAGTGTTGAGAGCCAATCATGGTGAAGGGTCAGAATACCCCCAACTCCTAATTTTCTTTCCAACCCCTCCTCACCCCTAGAAGTGTCCCAGAAGCCGCGTTAAATCTCTATCAGGCGCGTTGGATCGGGTCATGGCCCTGTTTGATGCCTCGCCCGACGCTCGTAAACCTGCAACTACTGGCGTCATCTTACAAACAGAAGGGGGTGGGAAAATGGGGCATGAAGGAAGTAATGGGGGATAGACGTTTGGTAGGGGGGTGGGTTACCTACCCACTGGCTAAATACTACCGTTACGTACATAGATAAGTCTCTTGATGGTAAAAAGAAGAAACTCGCGAACTCTTAATGAGGCAAATAAACTCAAGACTTCATAAGATGCCTGTTTGCCTCTTCCCTTTGCTTGTTTGAAGGAAAAACATCTATTTGTGAGAGAAAAAAAGAAGTGGGGAAGGAGAGCTAAAGGTTAGGATCAATGGAAGGTTAGAGAACCTTTAATGAGATAAGTCAAATTATGGATAGCTCACCGGTTTTACAGAAAGTATAAATTTGATATGTCGAATTTTGCGATGGACTAATATACGACAATACAAAGAAAACATAAATTTAAAATAACACAGAATTTAAAATATATCTACCATAAATTACAATACAGAAAATAGAATTGATAGTTTTATTATTTTGCCGGTAAATAGATTCAACCTGCTTACTATTTCAAATATTTTTTTCATTCTCTGCGCCTCACCTCTCGTTTTGGCTATCCATATATTTACTACACTAATGAAGTACTGATTATAAAGGTATGATTTAGAGGAAATACACCCACATTTGAATGGGGAAAACCATCCACAGTCTACCTAAACATGATTCAAACCCTGATTTTCCCATCACCACTTACGCCTTAATCCACATTCCCACTGATGAATGATTTTAGAATAAATAAAAACGTTGATGCTACCGTTACACGTCCAAGAACTTATTTTATAAAAAAAACTCTATACTATCGAGCTATAACAACTGAGCGACAACTCTCTTTTGTGCCAATTTATTTTGATAAAAGATGTCTTGTGATAAGCAAAATGAAACCTTCGGCCTTTAATCTCAGTTTTATTAAACGAACGCGTTATTTTTTCATTAAATAACCTCTACATTTGTCCTCGCAAGGTTTAGTTGAGTACATTCTAAAGCCATTGTTTCACAGAAAACCTTGAAGCGTTGGGGATCAAACCTGGCACTTCTGGATTTGTAGTCAGGAACTCTGAGCACTATACCACTGAGGCGGTCCAAACTTACATGATACACTCATAATAATCAATGAAGTATATTCATTATTTGTTATTTGTTAAACTTTCTAGTTATAGTGTTCTCCAAACAATTATTCGCGTGCAGAAACTTAAGAATCAGTGGGATTCAGAAAGAGGAACATCCGAAGGTAAAAATATCTGACAAGTAATTTCTTGCAATTTGAAATAAAATAACTATTTTTATTCTAGTTCTGTATGTGTATTAATAAGTGAATGAGTGAGTGAGTGAGTGAGTTAAGGAGTGAGCTAGTGAGTGAGTGAGTGAGTGAGTTAAGGATTGAGATAGTGCGTGAGTGAGTCAATAATTTAAGGAGTGAGCTAGTGAGTGAGTGAGCTAGTTCGTGAGTGAGTAAGTGGTAGAGTGAAAGAATGAGTGAGTGCGTGAGTGAATTGTAACACCACCTTTATTCTCCTGAGAATAAAGGCGGGTACACAATGTAAATACAAAATACCAAAAACAAACAATAATTTCAGAGGAGCCAATAGGATATCATATGACATATAGGCCGTAATTCGGCATATAGGTCATTCTGCTTCCATGAACCCACTTTACAAATATTAATTAGAGGACTCTAAATTTAGCCAAAATCAGGGGTAGAGGACGGGACAGTTGCATTAATATAGATTCTATATCGGAAAACAATAAGGGAAGATAGACATTAAAATAAGATTTTAAATAGTTTATTTTGATAAACAGTAGATAGATGATATTATAACAAAAAAGGTTTAAAGTTAAACAGTGAGATAAATTCATGAACATAAGTGTATATTAAAAGGATAGTTACAATTGTTTACTTTTAACAATCCGTCATGATTTAAAGGAAAAATATAAATATATATAATATAAAGTATATTATAAATATGATAATAATAGGTCTCACTCAACATCCCAAGCTAACTATAAGTATATAGCAATTATTAGAAAAGTAATAACAATGGGTCTGCTCAATCACCCAGATTTGAATACTAATATCAATACAAATGTTTAACATTAGAAAACCAATCACAACAGGTCTCAGTGACCATCATCAAAATCTTTTTTTAGAACAAGTATAGTAATAGTCTTTCTTGTCAACATAAATACACGTTATCGCAATACAACATATTACAAAAACGGAAAAGTCCCAAAACATTAAAGAGTAATAATCTAACTATACAGCCAGATGGGCTCTAAGTTTCATATTTTTCCTAAACCTAACATTTAAAAAAACCTTCACATCTTACACCACATAGGGTATACATTTCTTGCAATAATAGTCCACTCAAAACTTAACAAAGGAAATATCATTTTCCTATCCTTGATATTAGATCGAGAAAACGCAGCTAATCCCTGAGTTCAAAAATAGACATTGCCTTTTAATTTGCCAACTTAACAAACTTGCAAATATAATTTACTGTTACTAATCCAATTTCTAACCAAATCAAAGTTAAATATATTATCCCTACCCATGATTATATAATTTAAATTAACTAACAATATTTATGGCTGAAAAGGAATTTTGAGAGTATAAAAGCCGAAACGTAATTTATACCTTATGAACATCCTCGACACCAAGATAAGCCCAAGGACGGTATCCTGACAGGAGTGGTATACCAATACAAGTTACATGATTATATACGTTTGATATTCAGGCTCGGAAAGGGGGAAGAGGGGATGACAAAACAGTGGATGAACATACAACAAGGAGGAGGGGGAAGGGGTAACTAGACGGGCGTCGAATTTTCAAGCATGTGGTGGATGGAGACGAAACAATAGTTTCCTGGCCACATCATCACTTTATTACGGAAGTACGTCAGGCTTTCCCAGCATGCCTCACGCTAATTCCAGGTGCGAGCCTACACACTGCTTGCTCGTTTAGTCTGATGTTGTTATTGTTCGCTGCATGTAGTCTGTGAAGTATACTGGGGAGGGGCCACTGCTGGATGAGGCTTGGTGAGTTCAATCGTGTTTGTTATTCAGTCAAGTAGGCTTTCACTATTTTTGTAGCTTTATGCCAATAAACGCTACAGAATGAGTGAGTGAGTGAGTTAGTGAATAAGTGAGGCACTGAGTGAGTTAGTGAATGAGTTAGTGAATAAGTGAGCGAGTGCATGAGTGATTGAGTGCGTGAGTGAGTGAGTGAGTGAGTGAGTAGGTGGGTGTGTAAGTGAAAGAGCGCAGAGTAATTTAGTGAGTAAATGAATGAAAGCGAGAGAGATGCTACCATGCCTTACATCTGTCAAGATTATCCGCAGTATTTAAACTAATGGGGTAGAAATAAATCGAGTAGAATTCATAGAGTATGTACCAGCATTTTTGTTGAGGGAACATGGGGAAAATATTCACTGCAGATAAGGAAATTATAATTTACAAAGAATGTATCAGCGTTTTAGTTAAAGGAGAGTGGGTAAGTTTTCAATAGAGATAAGGACAGTACATTTTATAAGGAGTGTACCCGTACTTGCGTTAGATGGAGGAGGACATTTTTCAGGAAAAAAAAATATATACACTTGGTCGGTTTTAATTCTAATTTTAAAGATTGATTAAATATTTTATTTGTATATTGAAAACATATCCCGCTCTCTAAACAACTATATGAGATGAGAATAAGTAAAAAAATAAGATCTTGTAAAATAATCACATTATTTGGGTTCTTTTAAAGCACTTTAAATTTTAACAATAAATATAATAGCAATAGTACTAATTAAAATATATTCTTGAGTTTCAAATTACTTAATTTTTTAGACATACCAAATCACATGCATTCACCCCTCATCCCCCCCAAAATGTTTCATTTTGGAGCTATATATTTACTCTGATTCAGTCATTTGATCTTTATTTTTAAGACGTTTTGGAAAATTGCCCCAAGTGGCAATCTCATTAGTAGAGGAACTTTTTTTCCCCTCTTCTAAACCTGTCATGGAAGTTCCGTTTGACTGCATCCCATTCTGAGCCATAACGTAAAATATTTAAGAGCTACTTGGATTCGAAATGGCCGTAATTAAGAGAAACATCCATAGAAAGATATGGGCTGGGATATAAACAAGCTATTCCTGGGTAATGACCACTCCTACGATTTTCCCAAACATTTTTATTACTAACTGAAAAAGGATGCAAGTCCTTTTTTCAATAACAATTTCTAATGGTCGATCCACTATACACTCTAAGGTGATAAGGTGAAGAAAGTAATCTATAGTTAAATTAACATAGAAAATTATTTAAAATTATTATTATTACTATACATATCGTACGTTTAGTGACAATCAAACAAATGCTAAATGTAAGAAAAATATCGCGAACATATCAGATATAATTTACAAGGAAATTTGAAGCATTTTGATATGTGATTGTGTGCATGAAAGCAAGATCTAAGCAGATCTAATTTATAAACACATATAATGGTTTTCAAATATATTAACTCCATTTATACCTAATCCATAATTAGTTGAAAATGTTATATAATAAAGTATAAGCTTATGTGTTTTTATTGTTTAGTGACTTTTTTGCATTGGTTCTTTTACTTGTAAATAAATTATGATTCTAAATTATCACACATTTTCAATAAATAAATTTTACGAAATAATCGCACACACTTTATTATATTTTGTATTATGGCTTGGAAACAAATCTCCAAAAATACGTTTACAGTAAACTATTCTTAAGTAAATCTGCTTCATAAATACGGAACTATATATAAAATGTAACGTTACATATACTTCAGCGGTTGATAGTAGACAAAACAAAAACAATGGAAAAAGTTTATATAATAATATGTACCATTTGGCTTTATTCTAACACCACGTCTTACTAAATTTTCAGGTTATACTTATTACGTTAATAAGTAAGGGATTAGGAAGGTCGATTTCATATGAAGTGTACCCTCATTAGCGAAGAAGAAGAGTGGGAAAACATTTTGAAAAAGTCACCCTCATTACACCTGTTGGGATTTGAACCCCTTATATTCCTGTCACTAGCAGTCTAATATAACATTGGATTGAGATGCCTTAGTCCGTGTGGCCACCGAAGCAGGTCATTTGGCCTTGTTTACGAGCTATATTTATGGTTGTACTCTAATAATGTGGATCTGATTAACATTTTAGGTAGGGCTCAAAATGGTTACCTTCAGCCTAAATGGGAGCATTAAAATGTAATGTAGGTTTAAAGAGTGTAATTTTGCAACACAATGACTGACTAAAGGCTTGTATTCAGGTCAAAGGGGGCATTTTTAGAAATTTCTATAGTGTTAAGCAGCTCCACCTTACTGGAGTACGAGCATAACTATAATTAATAGACAAGATCAAATGGGACAGATGTTTATATTGAATAATTTCTTTGTTTTGCTTAATTCTGTCCACAGATGAAGATGATCCTACATTTACGGTATACCCTGTATACACATTCTATAAGACAAAATGTTCAGAGATTTTTAACAAATTTCAAATTTTAAAAAATAAGTTATTTATAAACAACCTAGAAATGGTTTTTTATTTGTAAAATTGAAAGAGTATTCTTATTTATAATGAAAAACTATTCCCAGATACTCATGTTGAGCTCAATCTTCAAATCCAATTTTAAAAAATGTCAAATTTTCTATAGTGTATTCTAAGTTAAATACCCTTGAATTTGTTTAAAATAAGTATATCTTATTTTTTTTTATATAATGTAGAATAGTTTCCAGATATCAATTTTAAACAAGATAATTTCAGATATTTTCAAAATTTAATATTTAAAAAAATCAGTTATTATTTAACTACAAAATAGTTGACCTGGTGGTCTAAGGATAAGGTGTCAGACTTTGGTGCTGGGGTCCATGGTTCAATACTCGGTCCCGGCACAGATTTATCTGATTACCAAACCCTTCCTTCACCTCTGACAAGATGTGTATTAATCACAACTTGTGGATGTGTGGAATGCCAGGCTTCCATCGTGGTTCGGATTCCACGTTAAACTGTAGGTCCTCCATTTCATCTCACAATCACCCTACCATTACACAATTAGCGTAAGTGCGTATAACCCGAACGAATAGTAAGACGCGGTGCTAATAATAATAATAACTACAAAATAATTAATAGTTTAGAAAAAACACTATATGATTATTTATGATGTAAAAAACTTCTAGATATCGATTTTGAGCCAAATATATGGAGCCATTTTTTAAATTTTTAATTTAATAAACGGTCATGAGTATACTACATCTAAACGGACTTTCCCCCAAAAACCAGTTTCAATTTTTTTGTGATACATTTCCCATACACACATGTTAAACCAAACCTTAAAGCCATTTTCAAAATATTTCCAAATATCAAAATAATTCATTAACAAACTACACTTTCACGAAAATTTACCCCAAAACTATGGATGGAGATATCATTTAGGGAAGTAAAACACTTTGTAGATATGCATATAAAAAACATTATAGCCATTTAAAAAAAATGTATTTTAAAATTATCACTAATCAGTAAGCGACCCTTTGAGTGCCAAGGTAAAAATAAATAAAAACGTTGCGAGGCATTGCCCTATATTATATAGATACAAAGTTTGAACAAATCCATCAAACGGTTTCAGATCTGTGTTAACGAACACACAAACAGATATAATTTTAAAATCCACTTTTTAGGGGGGTTCGTGTTTATATAAAACGTAAAAATAGATTATAATACTTTATATTGATATTAAAAGTAGTAATTGTACTCATTTTATTTTAACCATTTAGATTTAAAAAAATTTCAACGCTATTTCACTAAGAAAAATCATCTTGATGGAGTTTTAATTAATATCTATTCAAACATTTGAAGATATTTTAAGGGATAGTATTATATTTTTTTAATCTACCTAAAATGTGAAAATATGAACATTTTATGATTAGGAAATTTAAAAACACATATTGATAGTATACTTATAAAATAATTTATTTTGCTGCTAAATGTTGTGTTCCAAGAACATTAGAACTGTAGTAGGTCCAACTGTTATCTCAGTTTTTAAAGACACTGGTATTTAGACGGTATTTCCTCTGTGTAACCTTATTTATATACGTCTCTAATGGTCATGGCCTCTTAAGGGTGTAATATGTGATACATGCAGTCTTGTACGTAGGAAGATGATGATTTTACGACCCTCGATGTCTCATCTTGGGCGGTGCCTCCTTTGGAGGTAATGGCCGAGGATTATCCTCTTCTCACATGTTGAAGAAATTACTCTTTTAAGCTGAACATTTATCATTCATTCACAGAGGAGTAGCCCAGAATTAGAAGTATTCAACAGTACTTTGTAGAAAGCAGTTATTTATTAGTGTTAGATATGCTACATACAATTATTTGGACCTCTATTTTATAAATAAAATTTAGCTAAGCTACTAATTTTATAACAAATCAAGTCAATGGTCTCAAATGTGAATTTGAATAGAAATTGAATGAAATATTCTAAATTTACAAATAGTATCACTAAAGAGGTGATTTTCATCAAAATCACACGTATGTGAACATTTCATCTTTTATGTATTTGGTTGTAAACAAATTAATTAATATCCTCAAATATTTATCATTATGATATAGTTAAATATTTGTCTGTATTTATTACTAGAACTAGACATACTATCCAGGATTATTATTTCAGATTCTCAGGATAACCTATGCATAATCCTAAAGTTTTTGTTGATCCTAAAATTATTGTAATAGAACATAAATTGGAGGAACATAATACTATAAGCTTTTTTAAATAATTTTCAACAAAGTGAATATTATATAAAAACCAACATACAATAATTCATTGATTTAATTTTAAAACACTTTAAGCTACAAAATGACATGTATTACAAATTTAAAAACTCAAAAAGAGCAGGAAACAAATACGATAATTTTTTAATATAATAACTGATCTTGTAATTTAGGGGGCTTTTATATATACATAAAACTGAACATCCAACATTATATTTATCAACAAAAATAATATTAATAAAATTTACTTATATAAGTTGATATTTTTGATAAAAGTCGAATCCATAAATATCATGTAATTTTTTCACCACATGAAAATTATTGAAGAATGGTTATACTTATATTAATGAAAGGGCAAGCCTTCTAAGTTAACCTAGTAAATGGATAAGGGATGCGGAACGAAATCGAAAGTGCAGCCACACACTGAAAACTTACCCTCTCTGGTTAGTATCATGCACTAAAACCTTCTCCCTTTTACTCATGAAGACGACCAGCACACCCATTAATTTTAATGTAAAAGTACCCCCTCTACCCTAAAAAAACCCCTACGGAAATCAATATTAATTACTTGATGGGTTGCATATCTATCGAAATGGGCCTCTTCCTCTTGAACCAGTGTAAGGGGTGAAGGGAGGTTGAAAGCCGTTTGGGTTGGTTTGTGGCTGCAGAGGGATGGGTCAGGAGTTTGATTATAAACTCGTCGTCTGACCACACACATATCCCCCACCTACCCCGTACCCCGGTATCCCCAAACACAAATTACCGTCTTACTTTACAGCTTTAATCACTCAATGTTTCAATGGCAACTGGGCTGAGTGCTTTCGCCGGTTTCGTTCAGACGAGAATTGGACGACATCGCTTTGGGGGGGAGGCAGGGTAGACGCTTAGCAGTAGTTTGGTAACACTAAGGGTAAAACAGTTAGGGAAAATAAACAAATAGGTAAGTAAACATGTAATTTATAAAGAAAGCACCACTGCGACTGCATCTTAATTTTGTATCGTTATTAATTTTTTTCGACGCGTTTTAGTACTCATTTGGATTATACATATACAATAGTTACGATATTAACATAAGTATGAGAAAGGTACAACTTTGGAGGAAATGTAACAAAATTTGAGTGGAGGGTGAGTATGAGAGCATTCATAAAAATACACTTCCAGTACACCGGACTTGTATTCAAATTCCAATCTCCATATTGCGGGAAATACAGTCTAACTCAAGAGTGACGAGTTTAATCAGTCAAACACCAATGCACTGTTAATATATATCAACCCAAACCCTCTAAATGTTTTTTATTTATTTTTTATCCATTTGAGATATATAAAGTTCCCTTTCTGAACTGACCGATTATATCAACAAACGATAATTTTAATGGGCGAGTGCTAAATATCCTAAAAAAATTTCCTGGAAAGGTATTCTCACATAAATTCCAGGGTTCTTTTAAATGCCACAATCGAGATGGGATCAACGGCTTTACTCCCTCTCTGAAGGAAATTGTTCTACGGATCTACATCGCTCAAGAAAAAACTCGTCGACCCCAGCTAGGTATGACCTACGAACATCAGGTACTGAGGCAAGCATTTAACCCTAAAAACACCGAGGTAGATTATGACATGTCTTAAATCACCCAATTACTGGAAGTCGTACTAGGGTAGTATGCTTAGGTTTGCTAACTTTTTTTTCGGTAACCAGTACAGTTTACTCGCAGTCAACCACACAAATATATTAAGGACGAAGAAAGAAGAATCTATAGGAAACATAATTGAATTTGCATGCAGGGGGGAGGGGGGATACATCTGCCTTGGATCTGAGCTCTTATATATTCATAATCAAAAATCAGGTATATTGAGAGATTGACACCTTTGAATATAGAGCATTGTTGTAATTTAAAGATTGCTGTATTTTTATTCTGCACTAAAAACAATTTTTTATCATGTCTTATTATCCATCCGGGTTAAATACACCGTTAAATAAAAAAACACTAATGGAATATCAATGAGGAAGGCAAAGTATAGAGAAGAGATACCCACATACACGTGGAGGGAGAGGGGGAAATTATTTAGAGAAAGAAATACCTCACTACACCCAAATTGAATTTGAACCCGGACTTATATCTCACTGGCGAACCAAACAAGATGATCTTAACGTCAAGAACGCGTGACCAACGATGTGGGTAGCAAAGAAATACTATTGCACAAAATAATGTTTAAATCAGATAAACTTTTTTTTCTAAGCGATTAGCATTACATTTTACACATTTTCAAAATAAGAATCAATCTTTAATCGTCATCACAATAAATTGTGTCGTTAATGCTCTACCTTGAGTAAACGCATGATCCCACTAAAATAATAAATTATAGTGAAAATCTAAGTAGAAGGCCTAGACACCTTCAAGGATTAAAAATAAAAGGTTCGTTAAAAAACTATATTTATGTAATAAAACTTCTTGAACACAGTTTAATACATACAAACCTTCATACTGTGAGTATTAACTAAAACAATATAATTGCTGTATTGTACTAAATTGTATGCGGGATAGTTATGACAAGTGAATACATATTGTATTTAGCTTACCACTTAGTACTATTTTAGAAATTTCACTAGACGAGGAAGGAGGGACTGCTCTCAATTTACGCAAGATAGTAGAATTTATGACTTTCCTAAAGTCTAGTACTATAAATGGAAAGGTGTTTTCAATCTTTATCCGCTCTTTAGATTGTTATACATAAAAATCCGTCTCTAAAAGTGTCTAAGCCCGTTATGGAGAAATTCCTCTATTGGGAAGTTGTTTTTTCCGTAAAAGCCAATGTTATTTTGCCGGGACAATTTATACTGTCCTTTATAAAGAAGAATCTGCTAGTCATAGATGTCCGTTAAAGGTAATAAACTGTTTTACTTAATGTTCTATATTTGAATACAAACATAAAACAAATGGTCAATTCGGGAGAATTTTGAGTACACCTGGAGGTGATGCTGGCTGGGTTTCTCACAAACACAAAAATCAATAACAGCAAATTACCCATTTATATGAATATAAGAGGTTGTTGAAATACATTCTAAAATTCATAAGGTTTTTGTCAATGAGGGTTGACACTTAAAAGACAAACAGTACAACCCATTGTATACCAATTTGTCCAATTTTATACATACAGGATTATTCAGATCTTGGGGTAAAACATTATACAGGCTAGGAGGTGAAAATACAACCATTTCCATATAATTAACTTTGCGTTGGATACGCCAAATCGTGGAGTTACGAAACGTCTAATTTCGCTATATATGCACCTGGGTTTAGGCAACACATCCATCACATCTCACAACCTAACACAGACATCTATATCAGTCCATCTCTAGACACACCCTATGGTGCCAGCGTACCAGAGCCGCTCTGCACTGGATAGAAATTACACTTTACCTGAAACGGCAGACACACATTGTGTGTACGATGTGGCTGGAGGCAACGCACTTGCTGGCATGTGGGAAACTGTTGTCAGGCCATTTAATTTCCTTATATTAGTCATAATTATGTGTGCTGAAGATTGATGAGATACACACCCCCAATATTAATACAGCGCCCACTGGCATCTCGTAGCGTTAACATTTGGCGTTGCCGACTCCAAGTTCACCTGTTTAGTCACCCCCTACAGCTTGTGTGATTCTCTTACCCAAAGATATTAATAATCCTGTATTTAATCTAAAATGTTTGTACGTTATTTGTTCTCTGAATAGTTATTAAGACATGACGATAAGATAAGTATGATATTAGATTGATGCAAGAGTGCAGTTATAACGCAGCTAATAGGATCCAAAGATTATTTATAGAATTTCCAGCTAATAAGAAGGTATTTTTAGCAAGAATTTTAGATTTTTTTTAGAAGCCAGCAGGAAAATAAACTTGGAAGTGAATTCTGGGGAAACTAATTACTTGATAGCATATATAGCATAGCTTGAGGATGAACATTTAGAGATTATTGAGATCAATATATAATTAGGCAGTGTATTCAAGTTTACAGGACTGTGCACCGGCCGTAGCATGGTAGCAGCGTGGCTAGCACACACTCCTATGATAGTGAATCAAACAACGGTCTTAAAGGGTAAATCATAATGGAATTAACGGTTCGAGATTGTTTGAAGCGTGACGCAGACAGCATATAGTCCTAAAAGTGTAAATCCTACTTTAATGAGTTCAAATATTTGTAATTTTTTTTAAACCAATGGTGACGATGTTAGAAGGAAAACAAGGAAAATAATAAGTAAGGAAATCATGCTTTCACTCGGCCAGTAGTTTGTTAACATCTTACCTGTTGTCTAGAAATGTGAGTATACAAGACAATAGTTTGGTGGTTCTTTGATTGTGAAATATGATTATTTATCTTGCATGATGAGAAAACTTTCAGGGCATTCGAAAACAAAGTGATCAGTAAAATAATTGGTTCGGAGATTGATGAAAATAATGGGTCCCAGGTTTGATTCCTGTGTCAAGGTGTGATTTTTCAATTTTCATAATACGATACATGTAGATGAATATAAACTTATTTGAATTCTATTTTTTTAATAATAATATTGAATACGCAATTAAATATAGGACTTTTTGGAAAAACCACTACCGTTAACTAAAGGAAATTAGACGATAATATTGTGATATAAGTTCAGGCAATGATTAACTATAATATCAAATTTTATTAAAATCTAAAGTCTTTACGTAATCTTTTCTTTAATTTATCGTCTGTGATGTATGTAGGCCTAGTCAGATATTTTTTCTATCGTAAAGTTTGATTAAATAACTTGTAACTAAGCAGTTATATTAAACTAACTTAAGTTTAAAACTGTACTAACTTTATATTTCAAACCAAAATCATGTGGTTGATTAAATAAATAGTAGACATTATTGAGAAAATTAGATTATAGTTAAGTAAATTTAAATATTTATTTTTCTAGAAATTAAGTGAAAACATATATATACGTTTAATTTGTCTGCGTGCATATTTTATTCACACTTATCCAGGCACATATTTAAATTAATAGAGAATGTACCAGGAAGGTATAATTTTGAGGTAATATACCTACATTTGCGTGAAGGAAGAGTGCCCAACCATTCAATCAGATCCCCCCTCAATACACAAAGCATGGAATTTAGCTCTGTCTCCGTCAAACCAGACTACACAAAGCCATATTCCCATTAATTTGGGTGACAGAAGATATTAATTAAGTTATTAATAGTGTTTCATTAGATGATATATATTGATTGATCAGCTAGAGCTAGTGTTTGTATCATTTTGGTACTCACCCACTGACAAATGATCAGTTAATTTTCATTTTTGTTCAAGCAGGTGCGAATTTAAGCTGTTTAAATTAATATTTTCAGGTTTATTTATTAAGTACCAAACTCTATCAAACCATACAAACCTGCAACGTCAGACACACAGAATAAGGTGTAAAACTCTCATTTTCTGGTTAATATCAGTGAGGAGGTTGGAGTTTGAATCCCGGCCGTGTTTGGTGGTGTGTTTTAAAAAACTGTGTATCATTCCTAATTCTCTCAATTCTACATTTACCATCACTATTATATTCATGTTAGTATGTGGATAATGTGGATGGGTACTAAGAAATCATATACATAAAATAATATACACAATAAATTCACATTACCACAAAAATAATCATTTCTCCCTGTGCATTTTTTTAGTTTTAGGAAAACAAAATTCCCAAATTTATATTTTCTACCTATTCCCAAGTCCTCTATGAAGCTCTTTTTATTGGTCAAGTATTTCTGGACTACTCCTCTAACTGATCATAAGCTTTTACTTTTTTTTCTGTCTATTTTTAGGTCTCTGTGAGCATATCTCGTTTCAACTCTCTGTCTCTATCTTTCTTTTTTTCTCTCTCTCTCTCACACACAGACTCACACGTCCGCGGTCAGTCCCTACAGTACTCGCCACTGCATCTCCGTCAATTATTCACAATCAAATCAGAGATAAAAGGGAAGGACCCCAGCACAACCTTGGATGTGGCTACTTCGAGTCTGGTAGGTTGCGGACGTGGATTGAGGGAGCGAGCGGGTAGATTGACTCAACTTTCATGACTTTTTGTACAAAACTGTTTTTGAAAGATATATCACATAAAAAGTCTTTATTTTGTTAAAATAAAATCTTCGTGATGTAATTTTTTTTAAAATAATTTCATTGATAAGAAGGACACTTTTATAAATACTTAAAACCTTTATAGCTCATGGACATTTAAACCAAAACTGAATAGGTTAAAATTTAATTATTTTTAAATATTAAGCCACTAACAATATAATATAATATTGTATTATATTATATAATTTTTGTGAATACATTATTTTATTTTATTTTTTTATTTGAGAAATAATACACTTATTTGATTTTTGCTACGTAAATTAATCAAAATATTTGTATTTAAGAAAAAAATAATTTAACGTCGGTTGGATCCCAGAGTGAACGTGGTTTGATTTAATTTATGCTTTAGTTGATAAATATTTACTCAAAGTAATATGAATATAAAACAACGTGTTTGAAGTACTTATATTAACAACTTTTTTAATAGATTTTGATGGAACAATACTTACAATGCTCGAATTCGCTTCATATCAACCGTATTTCAAATGGTCTCCTATAACTGGAAAACTTTAGTTTCTCGCTTTAGTGGTCAAATGAGCTAAGATTCTAAGGAGTCAATCTCGCAATAGACTATACTGCTAATGAAGGAGATATTGACCCTTAACTATTGATCAGGTGTATTGAAGGGGTGGTTTCCTAAATAGTTTCATACTCTGCATCCATGCAAATTTGGGTAAAATACCTCTAACATTAATAACACATTTTAGTAATTAGTGCACACGTTTATAGCCCGAACGGGTAGTAATACATGATGCTAAAAAATAAAAAACAGAATTTTTAGCTTGGTCTTATTGTGATTCGGGCCAATCTTTATGACACTTGGTTGACTATCATATAAATCCAAAAGTCTTAAATACTTTTACTACGAAATAATCATGTAAATAGTGTACCACCGTATCTTCATAAAAATGTTGGTACATTTCCTCTAAATTTCTTCATCAACCCTAGCGTCCCTACACTAGTAATTTAAATATATGGATAGCCCGGATGAACTGTAAGACGGGGCTACCCGAGGAAAAAATCAACTTAATCTACATTATAGGGATGCTTAAGCAAGATTAAAAAAGTGTCTTCAAATAAGTGGTATGTGGACCAGAATTGGTTATTTATCAAACAAACTCATTTAAGTATTTATTATTGTATTTCAAAAACCAGTATAAAAACTATTAATTATTTTTAGTCGAGTATCAATTTTTAAATACTTCCTGTTGAAGTTTAATTACTTCATTTGTAAGTCAACCAAGTTCTAAATTCTCTTTTGTAATCTTGTGATTTGGGCTAGCCAGTGTAAGTTTAAGATCGTTCAAATGAGCAGTGAATTAAGTTAAGTTAGAAATTAAAAATTATTTTCAATTTTAATAAAAAGGCATACAACCTGAACCGGTAGTAAGACGTGGTTCGAAATAATACATATATATTTATGTTTATATTAATAAACACCATCCCTGAAGCTTTATTGCTATGTTGAGACACTACTTATAAAAAGGTATCTAGTTTGACTACGGGTGACATCAATGGTCACATGGTCAAACGCGTCACCCTTGTGTTTGAATGGATTGCTGGTAACGGTGAAATTGATGTTCAAACCAGGTCAGATGTACTGAGGGTAGTTTTCCATACATGGTTTCCCACACTCTCGCCACCCAAGTGCAAGTACATTTCCTCTAAAATTTTACCTTTCCCTACCCTATTATATAATATAATTAATGTAAGTAGGTGACCTGGTAGTCTAGGTGTAAGGTGTAAAACTTATGTCGTGGGGGTCCGGGGTTTAATCCTTGGTCCTGGCACAGATTTATCAGATTGCCAAACCCTTCCTTCAACTCTGACAAGACGTGTATTAATCACAACTTGTGAATGTGTGGAATGCCAGGCCTCCACCGTGGTTCGGATAGGTCCTCCCTTTCATCTCACAATTACCCTACCATTACACATTAGCCTAAGTTCGTAAAACCCAAACGGGTACTATGAACCATTAGAAAAAAAACCCAAAAAACATGAGGTGACGTTAATTAGGTTATTTATTATTTTTATAAAGGCTTTACCAATAGTTAAGTTACCAGATTATATGAATGAATGTGTTATTCAAAAAAGTGCACTTGAATTACCTCAACATCAACATTTTACTGAATTGCAGAAACATCAAATGCACAGGGCTTTGGTTTACATGACCACCATCGCTAACTGAGAACGTCTTGGGAGATTAGATCAATGGAATCAAAACGTGTGAGGTCGCATCATTGATCTCGCTCTGTCTGGGATGCGGGAGGGGTGGGGGGAGGAGATGGAATACAGGCAGGAGGAGAGAGTGAGGAGAAAGTATCTGGAAGGAATGAGGAGGCGGCAGGAAGGAAACCCTGGACTCCGGGGTAATTTGGGGGAGGAAACGATACGACCCCCTTGGGGCTTGAAGTTAGCCACACTTTCCTTATTTCCAGGCTGAAGGGTCAGAGTCCTCATCCTTTACCCGCTGCCCCTCCCTTCCCACAAACCCTCCCTTTTCCCCCCTCAACCCCCGGGATGAAGGTAATGGGCCGTGCGTTGGTTTGGGGCCCCATCTTCACCTGAATGTATTTCTGCCGTGGAGCCCGTACCTTTATACCCGGTCTCTTTGGTGATACACAAATAAGAACACGAGATACTTCAATTTTTAAAAGAAAACTTAACTATTCTAGAACTAATTTTGTTCGATGTCTAGACTTATAATAAATAATATAGACATGAGTTTCATCTATTATACTAGCTGATATGCCCGTTCTTCGCGAGGGGAATCTATAAATGGTTTTGAACTATGTTTAAGAATATAAAATTACCTAGAAGAAAAACTAGCCAAATATAAACTTATTTATTAATATTAAAATTTATTGGTTTATATTATGTGAATAAACGTGAAAAAAGGCCGAATAATTACAACATTATGTCAAAATAAACATATAATCTAAAAATATTTGCTTAAAAGCGATCATAAGAAAAGTAAAGCTATGTAATATTCATTAGTAAAAAAAAAAAAAATTTAAAGTAAAATAATATTGTACTGTAATAGATACAAACTAGTCCCTGTAATTAATTACCTGCAATATTTATAATTTCTATTAAATCAATAATTTTTTGGTTCTAATTGAATGTGAAATTTTGAGCGTATATTTTTATGGAAACATCTTTCAGTATTTTATGATCATCTGGGGGGCGGGATTGTATAACTACTTGCAGATATATTAATTCTATACCACACCAAAACATGTTTTTTTCCTGTACGTTTTGAAACTTTAAGTTTCCCCACATTCACTACCTTACTAATTAATTGACTGGCCATTGTTTAGTAATTAAAAGATATCGGACACTTCCAGTTGCATGAGGTTGTCCCTCTACATGTAAATAAATATTTCAATTTTCTATCATAGAAGAATCGTTCCATAGTAATAGCTTTGGAAATCTTTTTAGAATGAACAACTTCCTTCCCATTATTGTTCTTTCATTTCATAATTTAGTTTGTTTTAATTGTGTTTGAGGTATATCTTATATATGCATGACAAATTGCAATCTTTTAACATAATGGAAAGTAATTTTATATTAGTTTTTGAAGTTTAGAGCGCCCACCCATTTCTAAAACTCCTTATTAGAAAATTAAATATTTGGATTGGTCATACAACATTCCTGATAATTTCTCTTTATACCATCTAAAAGATTTGTTATCTGTAACCTCTTCCCCCGTTCTACCACTTATTTCCTAGATCTCCATTTTACTGTTTAAAAGTATCAGATATTATCGTTATTTGGAGTAATACATTCATCTTTCTGCTGAATTTTAATTAAGAACACACTTATAAATAGTTGTTTCAATTAGTTTTAAAAATTTTTAATACACCTTCCCCCATTTCGCTGACTCCAACTTTGGCATTTCATATTTTAGGACCTAATGAATATCTTGAGTATTATCTCTACCTACATGCCAAACTCCAATGCCTACATTTATTTATATATTTATAGTCCCCACCAACTAATTTACTGGAATCATATTTTTCCCATATTTATTCGTTTTGGAATGAGTTATTTTTTCAATACTTAATTTTGATCAAAAAACGTGTTTGGGTCATTCTTAGACCTTATCGAGAAATTTGAATATTCTACCGTGCAATGAATTAGTTTTGGATATAAGTCTTGGAAATTTTGAAACCCTCTATTTCATTAGACCCCCAATTAAATTTTTAAAAGTTTTAAGAATGATTAAGCTAAGGGGAGCCAGCCAAATACATTTCTGGATAATTTCAATTTCCTATTTCACTTAAAGGTGTGGTTTTGTGTTTACATTCACCCCCCATCCACCTAAATCAAAGACTCATTTTAAAACTGGAAATTATATAACTTTATTGATTATTTTGAGGGGTCCTTTAAACTTCCTTCCAAGTTTAAATTTTATAACACCCTTTTATATAGTTTTTATATTGGTTTTGACATTTTTGAAACCCCCTCATTCATTTGACCAACTTAGACTTTTCTTGTTTTTTCTAGGGGTCCCTTTATCCGATTTCCAAATTTTAGATTTTCGGGACGTTTATAAGGGTTCGAACAATTCACGCAGAAGAATTTTGGAATCAAGGAGAGCAAAAGGACACAAAATACCTTTATATATAAGAAAGTAAATGTTACGAAACAATCGCACAAACTTTCTCATATTGTGTTGTAGCTTCGAAGATAATATTCAAATATAGGATTTAAGTAAACAAAACTTATTTATGTTTTCTTCATAAATATAAAAACATCATCTTGTTCATCATAATAACACACTTTATGGATAAATTAAGAACCAAATTAATAATATATTTAAAAAAATGTACTATACTTGTTATAACAAACTAACCTAAAATTATTTATTTGTAAAAATAAAAATTATTCTTATTTATCATAAAAATCTATTTTCGTACTCCCATTTTGAATTCAATCTTCAAAGTCAATTTGAAAAAAATAAAATTTTCTATAAATTTTTGTATGCAAGCTACCCTTAAATCAATTTATTTTGATAAATGAGAATATACTATTATTTAAAATGTGAGATAGTACCCCGCTATTAATTATGAACCAAGTCGGTGGAGTTATTTAAAAAAAAGATTTTATAAAAATTGTTCATTTGTTAACTACGATTATATAATTTTTTAAAGAAGAAAAAATCTTTAGTCTCGATTTAAAATGTAAATAACATCAAATATAACCATTTTCCACCTAATCGCTGGGGAAATTTTTACCAGGGACAGACAGACAGACAGATGTTAAATTATCTCTTTACTTTTACGCTACCTTTAAGGTATAGAAAGTATTATGGTCGTCAAAAATATCAAACTCAAGATTTTTATGAATTTTGACGTTTCATGATTCCCCCTCACTCCGAATCCGAAAAAATCGTTTTTGCCTGTCTGTCTGTCCGTCCTCTCTTTTTTTGTACCCCAGAGTAGAGCCTAAACTATTTTATCGATATGGCTAAAACTTAGTATCCAGGGTTTTCATAGGGTTGCCCTGAAGAATTTTTGGAATCCGATATTTAACACTAAGATTAAGGGTAGTTTCCTTAAGGGCCAATTTTTTTTAATTATTAAAATCGGGTCTAGCCCAGGATCAGTCGAGGTCCCCCATGTCACGTCATCGGTCGAGGGTGAGCGCGGTGCTCACACATCAAAATGTGTAGTTTTTATTTTACATCATAATTTTTTTATTTTTATTTTTTATTAATTATAATATTTTTATGTTTTTTATACTTTATTTTCACTGAAATCATTGAGATATTTTATTTATTAGACCATGACACCTTTTAATTTCTTTATGCACAAATACATGAATAAAAAAAATAACGCATCAAACCGGAGCCCTTAAAGTCATTTTGTCCATATATTGAGAGTAGCCAATTTCTTTAGAATATTTATAAATGTTTAGAAAGGAAATATAATCAAAATTGTTAGAGCCAATTTTGAGAAAAAAAAAAAACTTTTTCTCTTTTTGCCCTTTAGTAAACAACCTTAATTTTAGGGTTAGATATCCAATTCCAAAGAACCTTCGGGGCAACCTATGAAAACCCTGGATACTAAGTTTTAGCCTGATCAGTAAAATAGTTTAGTTTCTATTTGGAGGTACAGACAGATCGACAGACAGACATACGGAAATTCAAAAACAACTTTTTTCGGATTTGGGGGGACATGAAACGTCGACATTCATAAAAATTTCTAGTTCAATTGTTTTTGACTATCACAATACATTCTCTAACTGTAAGAGAGCGAGAGAGTAAAAAGAATTATCTAAAATGTTACACGATAGTCAATAGGTATATAAATACTAACGTATGTTATAATGGTGGCACAAAATAATGTTTATTAAATGAAAATAAAATAATAAATAAGTAAATAAATTGATAGACAAGAGTTCCTACTCAATAATAAATGTTATAGTTGGAAGCATTTAAGAACAGTAAAAAAAACACTAGATTTATTAGCTAATACTCAACAAACGAACGGTCGAGGGTGGGCTCTGCGTCCATTATAAACGCAGTCTTAAATATTTATTAAATTAACACACACTGAAGGTGGAGCTAGCCTCTATCAGTGATGTCAACCCACGCGTAACACCTTGATTGACAGATAGATAGTAGGTAGCACATGGAAATAGCTGATCTCGGGCTAAAATAGTTGGCGAAATAAAATGAAAGTGAGCGCTGCGCTCACCCCTCGACCGTTCCTGGGCTAATAATTTTGATTAAATTTCATTTCTAATCACTGACCAATATTACAAACCAAATGGCTACACTCATATCCTAGTATCTCTAATATAAAATAACAATCAGATGCAAGAACACAAATTCACCGTTAATTGAATGGGAAGAAATTTAATCTCACAATGACTTGTGTAAATGGGGACGTGGTTTAAAGGTAAAGTTGTATGGTCTGATTTGCTGGTCACGGAGATGCTATTGTGTATTGAGGACATTTTTAATGAATGGTTTTTCACTTTTTCGTCCAACACAATAATTGTTATATTCTCTAAAAATTCTACATTCCTCATCTCTACCTGTTCAGAATGTAGATTAATAAAAAGATTAGACAGCCCGATAGTGCTAGAAAAAAAACAATAATACTCAATCAATTTTTTTTTATATAACTTGTAATTTATTTCATATATTTATACATTAACTAATATAATACTTTCAATTGCATATTAAATATTTCTTAAAACTCTATTTTTGTAAGGGTTTTTATATAAAACGAGCTATTTTTATAACTAATAACTTAATACCTCATTATTAAAAAAATAATGAAATATTTTATTTTTGGAAATGACTACAATTTATTTTGCATACATAAGATAAAATAATGTAATGCTAAGTTGGGAGTGTTGATGTAACTTCTCATGACATTGGGAAAGTCATTTCTTCGCACCAAGGGTGATTATTATTAACTATAATTGCGAGGTTTTGTTCTAGTTAAATAGTTTGTTAACGCTTTGTGATTTGTTGACAGAAACAATGCTATGAATAGCTCTCAGTTGTTCGATATTGGTTTTGGAGTAGATGGCTCAAGGTACATTTGTGTGTGTGTGTGTGTGTGTGTGTGTGTGTGTGTGTGTGTGTGTGTG
>CABEEJ010002661.1:0-34103 GCA_901482245.1 Timema douglasi
CCTTGAAATACTTATGACAAGTTTCGGCTTCCTGGGTTTCCGAGTTAAGGAGTTCCTGCATCTACACACAAACACACATTACATTTTATTGATATGATGATACCATCCTTTTCGTAGAAATTTTAATGATTTACCAAACAACATCAATGATCCTCATAGAAATGTTAAAGTTGTTTTTATAGCAATGAAAATGTCAACGAAGGTCTTCAAACAATTTTTATTTTATAACATATATTTTCTAATCAAAACAGTACTAAAATGTTGAAAAATTCATTATTCATTCAAACAGCCTTAAGTGGTAGTATTTGTTTAATGGATGCTATAATGCTGTACATGAACCCAATTGGTAATAAAAGTTTTACCTATATTCAACTGAAATAATGGTCTCCATCATAATTATACTATGGTAATAAATTAAATTAATAAATACTTGTGAGTACATTAATAAAAGAGCTTTAATACAAGTTGGTAGTCAGATGTTTAAATACTTGATTTTAAATCTTGAGCCTAGTTTTCACAGCACCCGAGGCCTACTGAGGGGTTATACACAGCACCCGAGGCCTACTGAGGGGTTATAACTAATTGTTCAGTAGCACTTCCCCGTGTCTACGAGGTGTGGTTATCATGGCGGGAAACTGTGGTTCCCGACATGAGGAGATTAGTGTTCATATTTTTACAATGTATTGAAGAAAAACAAGGAGAGTTTGGTATATTACCATTTCAATGGCACTATGATTTTATCAAAACTGTCAAAAATCGGTCCTCAGTAAGAACTATAATTTTTAATATGTAATAATGAACATTTGATCATGTAAAATTTACCAATATACCCATTTTGAACAAAAACGTTAAGGCATTTTTCAAAAAACTTTCAAATTTAAAAATTAGTTTTAAGTAAATGATTCTTAATTTGAGGACTAGAATAAAACAAAATTGAGTTATGTCTATATAATATCTGAATATTAAGTTTGAACCAAATTCATTGAGCTGTGTGGAGTGAATCCGCAAGAGAAAATAGACATATTGTAAGACCCACTTTTTTCGGTTTGGAGGCACGTAAAACGTCAACATCAATCATAATCTTGAGATCAAAAAATTTCACGAATACAATATCTTTTCTTTTTTTAAATGTTATTGAATTAACCCAGATAACCAATAAGTTAAGAAATAGCATATTATGAACAAGTAAAGTTTAAGTAATGATAAACGTATTATTTTGTATTATATCGTATTTGTGCCGCCATAATCACCGTTATTGATACTGTTTGCTGATGAATCTTATTCTATATGTTTTCTTATACGTGAACATCTTTGTTTGAGTATCGGCTTTTCTATTTTCAAAGCTAAAGTTTTTATCCCATCTTCGGGAATTTGTCGCTTGTTTTATAATACGTATTGTTGTTTCACTTTTTCATGAAAATGTAAAATAAGTCGGTCGTTTGACGTCCCACGGTTTTCCTGAGAGTGGAACGAGAAGTGTTTTCTTTTCCCGAGAAAGTTTTTGAAATGTTTCCAAGATAAAAAAAAAGTACAGGATGTTTCAAAGTATTGTTTACAAAACTGTATAATTGAAATTATGGTAGTGAAGAACTAGAATGTATCATTTATATTAAAATACCGGGTCCTGAATTATGTTTAAAAAAATATCTTTAAAGAAAAATGAAAATAATTGATTGATTTTGACTAATATTGTACCATGACCTACTACCCGTCTGGGCTATTAGAATTATAAACTAATAGGGTAATGATAAGGAAGGTAGAATTTAAAGGAAATGCACCTTATTTTGCGTAGGATGCGAGTGGGAAACCATTTGTAAAAGACCACCTCAATGTACCCGTTCGTAATTTGAGAGCCAATCTGTCTTGTCACCAGAAAACCACACTCGACGAGACTGACTGCCCACGTGCCCATTAGAGCAGGTTTGTTGGTATTTAACTTGTTTGGGGCCATCAATACTGACATTCTAATGAATAATCTGCCGATGGAGTATTTTGATATGATGACAGTCAAACAAAACACGTGCTGGTGGCAGAGTGGACTAACGGATACAACATTCAAGTTATAGGCCCATCTACGTCAACGGTTTAAATTCTTGTTTTTATCAACTACTTAATGTTGTAAAAGGTAGTAATTTGTTTTCAATGGTTTCCTATTGAAGCTCTCGTAAAAGGATTTGACTACGTCAATACAAAGTAAAAGAAAAGAAAATGCACCATAATGGAGTGGAGTGTATCATTACTATAACAATGGCGTGAACTGGCCCAGTCATCGTAGCGAATCAATTTGTTGTTTGCCGAGGGTGTAGATTCACTTCCTGTGTTCGACCCTGAGACTCTTAGACACACCGCCCTCCAATGGCCTCTCCCTAGGAGACATCACAGTCTAATGAGTTGAATAAAGGGGGAGAGGGGCAAAGGACGTTCACCCCTAAAAGGGAATAGCCTCGACCGGAAGAAAATCTCCCACCCTGACTAATGAGGACTGTGTTTATTAAGTAAAGTCGGTACCGGTGTGCGCGTGGGTGAATAAAGTCAACAAATCTGGCTAGTCGGTCGGTGATGGAAATATCGAGGCTCGAATCCCAATTGGGTGATATGAGGCTGTTTTTCATTAAATTATATCTTACTCTTCTTCCAAATAGATGCGGGTACATTTCCTTTGAATTATCTTCGTTTCTTATCCCTAATCCATTAGTGGACAGTAGTGTACATAAGTGGACAGTAGTGGGCATAAGTGGACAGTAGTGGGCATAAGTGGACAGTAATGGGCATAATTGGACAATAGTGGGCATAAGTGCACAGTAGTGGGCATACATGGACAGTAGTGGGCATAAATGGACAGTAGGGGGCATCATTGGACAGTAGTGGGAATAAGTGGACAGTAGTGGGCATAAGTGGACAGTAGTGGGCATAAATTGACAGTAGTGGGAATAAGTGGACAGTAGTGGGCATAAGTGCACAGTAGTGGGCATACATGGACAGTAGTGGGCATAAATGGACAGTAGTGGGAATAAGTGGACAGTAGTGGGAATAAGTGGATAGTAGTGGGCATAAGTGGACAGTAGTGGGCATAAGTGGAAAATAGTGGGAATAAGTGGGCAGTAGGGGGAATAAGTGGACAGTAGGGGGCATAAGTGGACAGTAGTGGGAATAAGTGGACAGTAGGGGGCATAAGTAGACAGTAGTGGGCATAAGTGGACAGCCCGTATGAACAGTAAGATGCGGAGTTGATGTACCTTAATTGAAATGGACACATTTTTTGGAAACTTGATTTCTAATTTTTATGTATTTTAGATCGTGATGGGTTTTCACGTTCTTATAAAACAGATTCACGTTAAAAAACTAATATATATGTCAATAGCAGGATATAAAACTAATTATTTACACCCTGATTATTATAATAAAGTTCAAACCTCTCGGAACACTAATTATATCAATAGAAAATGTGATTTTTCCTTAAAATGTTATGCGTATCTGATAAAACCTTTAATGTTGCTAGTTGAACATTTTAATAATGTCCACTCTGTTCACCCTGTAAGGTAACAATGTATTACCTTGATGTATTACTCTAGGGCCCTATCTTACAGGCTATACCAGGGGTTTCCAGCTTGCGGCCCTTGATGCCATTTTCTGCGGCTCGCGAAGTTACTTTGAAAAGTAATTTTACTTAATTTGACTTATGTTTTCAGCCAAGAAACTGAAAGTTTTGACTTTCATGGAAATTATCTATGAAAGCTACAACTAATATTCATTCATTAATAAACTTAATTGCAGTCTATTTTTATAATAACTTTAGTATCTACGTGAGTCTTATTTCCTTTCCCCCTTGTGATTAATTAAGAGGACGCACCCGGCCTATTTCCTTCCACTCCTCTGCTAAACTAAGTAGACTCGCCTACTTTGTGTGCTGACCTTGACTTACGGTCAGTCGCTTCTGCTATTTCCAAGCTCTACGTCTCACGAGATTTGTATTTCATTTTAAAATCTGTGTTGCGAGTCTATGATTATTTATACATTTTGTGGTAAATATCAGAATTAGTAATATTTCAAAGAAACGTAAGACTAGGAGTGAAAATAGAGTCTACAAGGAACGTTGGGAAAGTGATTATTTAATTACAAACAATAACGGGAAGTTGCAGTGTTTGGTGTGTATCGAATTCGTATCAGTGCCTAAGGAATATACTGTTAAAATATATTATTCAACAATTTATGAAGAAAAGTATAAAACACATAAAATAGAATCTTTAAAATTCTTGTTTGTGAATTTAAGGAAGAAACTCAAACAGCAAAACGGTTTGTTTAGCAAAATATCACAAATCCAAACATCAACTTTGTATGCTTCTTAGGCCGTTTCTCTTGAACTTGCCAGAGCAAAGAAGCCTTTTACTGATGGCTTAATAGTATTTTTTTTTAATGTGCTGTTGAAATGGCAAAGGCTTTAGGGGATGCCAACATAGCTGAGAAATTTGAATCAGTACCGCTTTCCAACCAAACTTTATAAAGATGGGTTAGTAATATGGGAGAACAAGTAGAAAAGTCATTGTTTGGCTTGGTTGAAAAAAGTACCTATTTCTCGCTTTGTATTGACGAAAGTACTGATCAAACAGATGCCAGTCAGTTGTTGATATCCATACATTATACTCAAGAAGATTTTTCAAACAAAGAGGAATTATTTGAGAAATGTGCTCTTCGTGGACCACAAAAGAAAAGGACATCTACGAAACAGTGAAAAATACGGTTGATAAAATTGGGGTTTTTATTAAATGTTTAGTAATTGTGACAGAAGGTGCACCAGCAATGGTAGGGGGAAAATATGGATTGATTAGGTTACATAAGGAAAGTGGAGTAACATGTCCAACAATTAATTGTGTTATTCACCAAGAAGCTTTGTGTGGTAAATCACTGACACAAAACCATGTTTCTAAACTTGTAGTTAAGGTTATTAACATGATAAGAGGTGGGAACAGAGATCTTTTACACCAGCAGTCAAAGCATTTTTTGGAGGATATGGAGGCAGAATATGGGGACTTGCTTCTTTACAACCAAATGAGGTGGCAGAGTGCAGGAAATTGTCTTGAGCGATTCTTTGGGATAAGAAGAGAATTCCCTGCATTCCTCAATCAGTTTGTTTCATCGGATACTGGACAATTGAAAGGAGAGCTACAAATTACGGAATTCCTTAAACAACTATGTTTTCTCACAGACATCCCCCTTGATCTTAACAAACTCAACCTGAATCTCCAGGGGAAAAACAAGTTGGTGTCAGATTTAATGGTAAACATAAATTAATTTCGTAATAAACTAAGAATTTTCAGATTTTCTCTGGAGAAAAATGACTTGGCACCCTTTTAAAGCTGTTGGCGTCTAGAAGAAGAGTTAAAAGATGATTAAATACTTGATTTTCAGAATTTGGTGCAAATATACCAGAGACAATAGATGGGTTTAACACGAGGCCCAAAAAATTTGAAATATTAATAAGTAGCATCCTGCTATTTACAAATACTCTTGGTGCTTACCTTGAAAAATAAGTTGACCTCCAACTAGAATTGTGTGATTTGCAAGCTGATTGATTCCTACAGATCAGAGAAGAAAAGGGACCAGTTTTCTCTAAGCTACTCTCGGGTGTACAATTTCTAAACCTACGAAATTTTGAACAGAAAATGAGCTCAATGTTTGGTAGCACATGCAAATGTGAAAGTGTGTTCTCCGTGCTGAAGTTCATCAAGAACCACAGCAGAAGTCAGATCCTTCTTTGCTTTACCTCCTGAGACTGGCAACAACGGAGTTCGAGGTCGATTTTCCTGCTTTAGTGAATGCAGCAGATAAACCTCATTTTTCACATTGAAGATTATGTGTACCGGTACCCTGTTCTAGTTCTGACATAATTTGATAAAATATATCCGATTATGATGCGCCCCAGCATTAGGCCTGTTGATTCAATTGTGGTCCTCGGGCACTTTTAAGTTGGAAACCCCTTAGCTATACCATAGAAAAATAATGCAAGATAAGCTTGATACCTTTTAAGGGTAAATGGAGGGTACATAGAAGAAATATGTTATTATTATTATTATTATTATTATTATTATTATTAGCACCGCGTCTTACTACCCGTTCGGGTTATACGCACTTACGCTAATGTGTGATGGTAGGGTGATTGTGAGATGAAATGAAGGACCTACAGTTTAACGGGGAATCCGAACCACGGTGGAGGCCTGGCATTCCTCACATTCACAAGATGTCTTGTCAGAGGTGAAGGAAGGGTTTGGTAATCAGATAAATTTGTTATTAAATTAATATTATAATTGGAATTTACTGCATAAATACCACCAAAAAAACATGTGACTATTAATATTCATACGGCTGAAGTATCGTTTTATTGTGAGTGAAGTGGCTACTAAAAGAAAATTACAAGGGAAGTTGAAGAATATAAAATTTTGAAAGCGTCGTCAGAAAAAAAAAGCAGCTTGGATTGTACTATATACATTAAGTCAATTATATTGTTTATTCCAAAGTTTGGCGAGGAAAGGTTTTGTAGGATTGAGGGAGTTAAAGTTTTACTCTTGTCTTTATTTTTAAATGTAAGAGCCGTCTTTAATGATGGATACTTACTAAACCACGTAATAATACATATAGTTCACGGATGTTTGATTTTTCAAGCCGTAGGCTGGCTTCACTTTATAAGATGACTTGATATACTAATCATGTGGTGCTCTTTTGAATTTGAACTAAATGTGTCTTGTCTTCTAAACCAATTTCCTGAAATCTGACTACTCGGAAAACCCACAAGTATTGCGAAAGTGCTTCTTCTATTGCTAAAAATAAGGTTTCAACTCGCCAGTATGAAAGCAGGCCGGCGTGGATCCAGGGGAAAGGGGGGTCAATGGGTCAGCTAACCCCCCTGTGGTATTCAGAAAATTAATTTTAATAATATAAATCTAGAAAGAAAATACAAAAAAGTTAAATCATACAAGTTTATATATTTATTATGGGTGTGCTATTGTTGTTTTTTAATCTCAGGCGAAGAAAAGATTGAAACTTGTGAGGAAAATTTGAAGCTGAAACCAAATATAGATTTTTGGGTCAAATAACACTATTCTTAATTTTTCAATTATCTACTAATACTTCTATATAAAGAAGTTTAATAGGGAAAAAAAACACTGTATTATATTATTTTTATGCTGCCATATCTGAGATTATCCCTCCTTGCGTTGTAGATAGATGTAATTTAATCCCAAGTTAGTGTTAAAATACTTTTTATTGCTGTTATGTGATGATTATAATTTATTTAAATGGGTAATATTTAATGATTATCAAGTATTTTCGTTTATATAGAGGTTTTATTATTACTTCAAAACTTCTCAAAGATGCTAAGGTAGTGGTTGTCGAAGTGATGAAGTCGAATCGAAGGTGATTTAGGCTTCACCTTTGACTTTGACATCTCAAAGATTTGCACACCCCTACTGAATTCCTAGTGCAGGCTGTTCACCTCTTAACCTGTCTTAAACACAAGCAATGAACCAAGTTAAAGAGGGGAGTGTGCTATTTTTAGAAAGACTTACCCCCTTCCAGTGAAAATTACGATAATCTGTTTCAAACGTCAGAGGTTGCCAGAAATATTGACTTATTAGTATACCGGAACGATCCGTTCGAGTGACCTTAGACTTGGAACATTTTACGTGTGTGTTTCGTTTTGTTAATACTCGTGTGTAATAAAGTGTAAGTTATAAATATTTCGGTCTCTTTTAATTATAATGACCTATGATGGTTTTCTCTACTATTAGTATACTGTGAGTGTGATATTTGTGTTTGGTTTTTTATGGTTATTGTGCTACTGACTACTGTGACTGTGATACTTCCTCCTGCTATTACATTTTGCGATAAATTATTGTTTTTGATAGTTATGCGATTTGAATGCAAGTATTGACATTATAATTTCTAAAAGAAAAGAACAGACAGATTTTTATCCAGAAAAAAATCTTGAGCCAACAGGAAACGAAACTGTGGATTTGGTTGAAAATAGTGCGTCAGTGATCTTAAATAAAATGCTTTGCGCACACGCCTCCAATGAATATAATAAAACAGCAATTAAAAGATGTTCTGAATTTAAGAATACATTTGAAAACAAGACACAATCAGTTGAAGTCAGATTAATTGTGAAGTTAAAAAAGAATTGAAGAAAATCGACCACGTTTGATATCCATGATAAAGACAGTTATACTATGTGGCCGACAAAACTTTCCCCTAAGAGATCATCGTGATGACGAAGAGCTTAGAGAAACCAATAACACAGAAAATGAGGGAAGCTTCCAGTGCCTTTGAGATTCCGTAGTGATGCCGGTGATAGAGATTTAAAGAATAGCTTAAAAACAGCACCTAAAAATGCAACATTTATTAGTAAAACAACTGAGAACGGATTAATTGAAGTCGCGGAGTAGTTATCCTTAGTAAAGCAGGGCAATTTTTTTCGGTACTAGCAGATGAAACAACGGATGTCGGAACAGTTGAATCTTTGTATTAGATTTATGGGCATATTTCCACTTAAAATTCAAGAATAATTCTTAGGTTTTGTGTAAGCGAGAAATCTGTGGTGAGGCTCTCACAAACTTACTTCTTGAAAAATTGAACAATTTGGGAATTAGAATTGAGAACCTGCATGGTCAAGGGTACGATGGAGGGTCTAACATGTCTGGTAAAATCAAAGGTGTGCAAGCTCGTATTAGGGAAAAGCAGCCTCTTGCTATAGATATGCACTGTGCTTCTGACAAACTAAATCTGTCCATTTCTAAAACATGTTCTTTAACAAGTGTAAGGAACACTTGCTGTGGTCAGTAATGTAACCAATGAAGTAAGAGAATCCAGTAAACAAACAGTTTTAATGAAAGCAAACATACATGAACAATATCCTGAATAAACAAAGTGTAGACTTCAAACGCTTTGCGAGACGTGTTGGGTAGAACGACACGATGAATTTGTATGTTTCCTACAAGTATTTGATGTGGAAGCATCATAATCAAAGTCAGCACTTTTACTCACCTCAGTTCTCAGGTTTTACTTTATTATAACTCTGCATATTGTTTCATTTATCTTCAGTCTAAAGTCACGTTGTCTCGTCAGCTTGAAAACCCCTCATTAGGCCTGAAAACCTTTTATAATGTGGTAGAAAATGTTTTAGAGACATTGAAAGATTATCGGAATAACGCTTCTAAATGTACAGAAGTCTTTAATAAAACGGTGAATTTGGCTGAAAAACATGAAATTTAGATCACTATACCAAGGACCTTTCGGATACGAACTCATGGACCAAATGTTTCTGCATCAAGTCCTGAGGAATATTATAGACTAAATGTTTACTTGCCATTTGTGAACTATCTTATTTATGAATTGTCAACTAGATTTCCATCAACCGGCCATGATAATATTATCACATTATAAGGTTTAATACCAGCATTTGCCAACCAAGACAATTAACTTTTATTACAAGCAGTTCAAACTTATGTTAATGACCTTCCTGGGACTCAGTCAGAACTTCGTGGAGAGATTGACTTGTGGCAACAACGCTGGAAACATAAATCTAAGGCAGAGTGTCCATCTAGTGCGGTTGACAGCTTAATGCATGATACAGATGGTTTTTACCCAAACAATAAAGTTCTTCTCCACATTTTGTCTGTTCTTCCAGTGCCTACTTGCACTAGTGAGAGATAATTTTCTACCCTAAGAAGGTTAAAGACATACTTAAAGTCAAATATGGATGAGGGACGATCAAATGGTTTGGCCATGTTAAATATTCACCGAAGCATAAAAGTTCATACTGATGAAGTTTTGGAGAAATTTGCTCAAAAGGAAAAGATCTATAAAATATGAGTACGTTTGAACAATGTTTTTTAAAGGCTTTCTAGTTATTACTATTATTATTATTATTAGCAGTAGTAGTAGTAATAGAAGCAGTAGTAATTACTGTTTCCATACAAAATCTACTAGCTATTTACATTGTATAATATTTCATTTTCATGGATTTCTAGAGTTATTTAAGTGACAAAAAAAATTATCACAGTGCTAAAATGCATTTTTAAACGTTTTAAAATAACCTTATTTTACCTAAATAATATGCTTACATTGTTAGTAATTATGTTATTTATAATTACTATGACGCCCCTATGAAAATTTTCTTGATCCGCACCTGGAAGCAGGGGTGGATCCAGAAAGGGGTGAGTAGTGCGCGTGCCCTCCCACCTTAAGACATTTTCTAGCTAGTTGTAACAACATTAATTAAAAAAACTAAACCAATTAAATCTAAGTTATAATCACTACGCGCTGTACTGTCACGTAATATCTCACTAGACAGTTAGATCTATGTTATAGTAGTAAACTAGTTGTACTGTCACGTGATATCTCACTAGACAGTTAGATCTATGTTATAGTAGTAACTACTAGTTGTACTGTCACGTGATATCTCACTAGACAGTTAGATCTATGCTATAGTAGTAACTACTAGTTGTACTGTCACGTAATATCTCACTAGACAGTTAGATCTATGCTATAGTAGTAAACTAGTTGTACTGTCACGTAATATCTCACTAGACAGTTAGATCTATGCTATAGTAGTCACTACTAGTTGTACTGTCACGTAATATCTCAATATTCAGTTGCTTCGCGTGTCAATCACTTTCAATAATTATTATTGATTTATATTTTAAGACATAATTTAACTAACAAAAATTTAAAAAAATTATGATGAACTTTTATGCGGCTTTGTTTCGTCAAAAAAAATTAATTACCGTAATTTCTAAATTACTCTCAAATTTGGAAGGATTTTCCCGTTGGAATTTCCTGAGTGAGAGCCTCACCCGGCCCGGTTCCGTGAGAACCAGAGCCACATTACCCCCTCAGGAAGGGCTGGAAACAGAATTTTATAGTTTCTTTGAAACTACACACTATGACATTTTTATATAATGTAGAGAAAATCACGCAAGTTGAAGACTTTAGAAACCATTGGCGACAACGGTTATCCCATTTCCCAAGATTTTAGTATTATTGTAATTGTTATTTCCTTTCATTGCCTCTGCATCCATAGCGAAGTGTAATTGCGGCCGAATGGGAGATGGGGATAGCGGATGTCCAGTGAAGAAAGAAAATGTAATTTCGTTGATTCTGCCGTTTCTTACACGTTTCTAAGCGCTCAAGAACGAGTTTCTCCAATGGAATCTCGCAACATTGTTATATACATTGCAAATTACTATCATCTTCGTGAACAAGCTATTAGTTTATGAATTCTATCTAAATGAGGGCTCTGAGCTGCTTGAGATTTGTGCCATCATTATTTTAAATTAACTTTTTCAAGTTTGTAGGCTTAGTATTAAAACAATTTGAACCAGTTATCAATATAGTTTAAGAATATTATTATACTGTGTAACTCGTAGATAATATTTATTGTTATATTATTTGTACTCTCATTTAAGTTATTAATAAATTCATTATATGCCTATATTTATATAGTTAGTTATGCTGTTACATATATCATTTAATTATTAGAAATGCGTGTAACCTAACCAGGTAATAAGAAGTGGTGCTAAAAAAATTTATTTGAATAATAAAATGTTATCGATAGTTCAATAAATAAGTTATCAAGACCGATACACCCACCAGAGTGATCTTGTTAACTTAGTCATCGAAACACCTTGGTGTAAAATAGATTTTTGGACGATAACTGGGAACAAATACTGAGACACCTGCCTCGGTGGCGCAGTTAGCTAACGTGCTAGTTTCGTGTTGGGCTGGACTGCCAAGGATGGGGAGATCGAGGTTCGAATCTTGGTCGGGTGAACTGGGAGGTTTTTCCCCCTAAATTGTTTTCCACTCTCCCTCCACGAAATTTTGGTTCACTTACTCTAAGTTCAACCTTACCGATTCTTATCCCATTAGCGTAATTAGTACTTAAGTGTGTAACCCGAACGGGTAGTAAGACATTGTGTTAAATAGAAAAAATAGTTTGTATCAACATATTATCTGTCACTATTATATTTATTGTGGATCGCGCGTTTTACCATCCACACAGGCAATTTACGTATTTACACTAGGTGGGTTACGGATTAGATGTGTCGGACATTTAGTCCGTAAGCCCACCAATGCGGGTATCAATAATAATAATAATAATAATAATAATAATAATAATAACAAATTATTAACACATGAAACGTAATAACACTAGCCTATAGTATAAAACATGTATAGTGCTGTGCTGGTATCCTAGTACCGAGCCCGCAATTAATTATCGACGGTAATTTAGCCAACTCCCTAAGATCCACACGAACATGACACCGACCAATGAAGGAGACGCATTAGATTGGCAGGTTGAGTCACAGCAGTGGAGATACAAATTAGCATAACAATTACACCGTGTACCCATTTGTGACAAATGGACACACGTGATCGATAGCCTTAGCCACGACTGTGACAGGGAGATTAACTTAACTGGCGCACATGACGGTCCGGCGTCGCGTCACACCGCTGATGGACACACTATACACAATAAGGGCGACGTATCGGACTTTTTATATTTTTAAATCCTCTATTACTCCACCTCGTTGAGACGTGAGCCAACGCCTAGGTCTCGTCCAGCCTACGCTGGTGGTTGAATGGTATAAGGCGTCACTCTCGCAGTCGATTGGTCTGCCGATGACGGGGCGATTGAGTTTCGAATCCCGGTCGGGTGCACTGAAGGTGATTTTTTTTTCATTCTCTCTTCCCACGTATGCTGGTACACTTCTTCCAAATTCAAGCTTTATCGTCTCTAACATACTGGCGCTATAACAAATATGCTTATAGCCCGAACAGTTAGTAAGACTCGATGCTAAAATGCGAAAGTTTGAATGTGTATATTTGGGGATCATTGCGCTAAGTGTAAACACACGGATAATAATACTGATCTCTTAACAAACAATGCATTCATCGGAATAGAACGGGCTTTCTTTACTTTAGATCCGTGTTGCGGGGGGTAATGGTTTACAAATACTTACTTGAGCTGGAAAATCTGTGCTGATCGAGTTTTTGTTTTAAAATTGCTGTGTGGAACTTGTCTAATTTGAACTCGCTGTACCCAGTCCCCGGTTTTGATCAGGATCTGTCTATGGAACACTGAGCGCATTACTTCGCCCATTACTCTCCCTCTCTCTCTCTTTTTGCCATCCCCACCACTTCCTACTTGGCAAACTTGGGTTTTAGAGGCGCGGGACCGGCGTGCATCAAGGGAACAAGTCTCGTCGCAGCTGATGGTTCTTTAGGAGTTGAAATATTCTCGTTCAACACTAGTGTGATTACTGACTAGTGATTACCAAACAACGGTAAGGATTGTGTGATTGTTATTCGATAATAGGTGATTGTCAAATGATGGTAGATGCAATGTGATTTTTGTTTATTAGCACTGCGTCTTACTACCCCTTCGGGGTATAAGCCTACGTACTAGTTATGCTAATGGTTTAGGGATTAGGAAGGCTTAATTTGGAGTAAATTCGTCCACATTTTCGTGGAGGGAGAGTGGAAAACTAGTTATGAACAATCAACCTCAGTGCATTCGACTGGGATCGAACCCCAATCTCCCCGTCATGGACAGTTTAGTCCGACACAAGGGTAGCGCTAGCTAGACCACACAGCCACCGAAGTGGGTGATTGTTATTTGATAGTGATTGCAAAACGATGGTAGGAGTATTAAAATTGTCACACTATGGTAGGCACAGTGTGATTGCTACACGATGGTAGGAGTATTAAGATTGCCACACTATGGTAGTCACAGTGTGATTGCCACACTATGGTAGGCACAGTGTGATTGCTACACGATGGTAGGAGTATTAAGATTGCCATACTATGGTAGGCACAGTGTGATTGCTACACGATGGTAGGAGTATTAAGATTGCCACACTATGGTAGGCACAGTGTGATATGCTACACGATGGTAGGAGTATTAAGATTGCCATAATCTGGTAGGCACAGTGTGATTGCTACACGATGGTAGGAGTATTAAGATTGCCACACTATGGTAGGCACAGTGTGATTTCTACACAATGGTAGGCATTGTATGGTGCCACACTATGGTAGGCACAGTGTGCTTGCTACAAAAAGGTAGTAGTATTAAGATTGCCACACTATGGTAGGCACAGTGTGATTGCTACACAATGGTAGGCATTGTGTGGTGCATTTTGGTACATTTTACATTGAATGAGCAAGTGAACTGCTTGTCTACAGCTTTAGGGACTCATTATTCATGTCACAATATGGGATTGACCTCCAATTCAGAGTGAGACGCCTGCTGGATATAGGAGGCGGGCTACCTTTCCGTGGGTCACCCTGTATTATGTCTTGTACATTTACATTATATTCAGCTCTTGACTACTTAGGTCAGCTGACAACCTGGACGCGAGACTTCAAAACAAAACAAGAAGCTCATAAAGTTGAGCATACCTACCTAGAGGGAACTGAGGGTGTAAAACTCGTGGTGGTAGTTTTTAACTTAAGTATATTCTGTGATCCTGAAGATTTAGGACACGTGTTCACTGGTCTATGATTGTTAATTTTATCTTCAACAACTGCTCAGTATCAGAGTGTGGGCTATACCTGTCGGAGATATCAGACTTAATTCTATTTATAAGCTACGATTGCACATGGCAGAATTCAGAAAAATGTACCCACATCTGTGTGAAACAAGATTTGGTATCCCTTTAGGGAAGTCCCCCGACAGTTCATGTATACAATAAAACACAAATGTGTTGCTGTCCAAAGTTTGTTGAGAATCATGTTTCCCGTTAGTCAGCCAGTTATCTAGCCCAGGCCTATTTTTGTTCATTATTATGACTCATTTGAAAGGGTCGAGGTTAGGACGGCATATTTAGAATAGATGCACACGGATTAGGTGGGAAAATTGAAGTAATATATCAAGGATTAGAAAACCACCTTAATACATCCATCCGAAATTTAAGGCAATTTTATTCGGTACCTGGGAATGTGATAACATGAGAATGATCTTTTGTTGATAGTATGTCATCTAAATGTTGATAAACATTGGTGGCTATCAAGGGGAAGGGGTAGTGGGACATGAGATCCTGAGGCTGAATAAGTAGTGAGATTAATTTAATCCCTCATATTTACAGCACCTGGACTAAATAAATCCCTACCCGAATGGTGTTAGAATCCCTGGTGGGTGTACTGAAAGTTTCCCCTTCTAAATTACTATCCCCTCTCTCTCCACGCAAATGCGAATTCATCATTTCTAATTTGTACCCTTCCCCATAAGTGTAAATAATTGAGTCGCCAAGGCGCGGTTCACAAAAACCATCTGGTTTGTAAGTCACGTGCTGATGTAATTTATGCGTCTTGAAGAGACACGTTAGATTGTTGTCTGAGCGCCTTAGCTCTCCCCTCGTTACCTTGTCTTCTTCTCTCGCGCAAGATTTCCAACAAAATGCACCAGTGAGACGGGGAAGTTTTTAATTGGCAAGCGCTTGTCACGCGTCACACTATTGTCTCAGCATGATATTACTCCTGGCGCGTCTTATTCTGTCGCCGTAGTTTGGAGAGATGAATAATTCTCACTTGAACGTAGATTACACGATTCTTGTCTACTTTTAAGACGCTAATGATGATCCAGATGTCAAGAGTTGAAGACCGAATGCTCGCAGTGGCAACGGGATTGTTTGATTATTTTCGGCGCATTTGGCAATGCTGCAGCTGTCATGTTCATTATCCCGGTTCCTTCCTTATATGTAGTGAAGTTAAGGTCAAATGGAAGCAATGCCAATTAAGACTGTATTTTCTTCAGTTTGTATGTCCAAAATAATTTTGTCGCTAAAATATTACTTGAGATAAAAACTATTTGATCAGAAACAAAAAATGAAGATTTTGCCACTACCAAACTATTTTCATTTTTACAAATATATATACACAATAATAATAATAATAATAATAATAATAATAATAATAATAATTATTATTATTATTAGCACCGTGTCTTACTATCCGTTCGGGTTATACGCACTTACGTTAATGTGTAGTGTTAGAGTGATTGTGAGATGAAATGAAGGACCTACAGTTTAACGTGGAATCCGAACCACGGTGGAGGCCTGGCATTCCCCACATTTACAAGATAAGATGTCAGAGGTGAAGGAAGGGTTTGGTAATCTACAGGATAATATTGGACAAAATAACGCAGATGTTTTCGAAATGCTTAAAAAATTAAACAATCTCCTAGTTGAAGCCACTAGTTTTGAGCACTATTAATATATTATTATTATTTAGCACCGCGTCTTACTACCCGTTCGAGTTATACGTTTTAAGTACTAATTACGTTAATGGATTAGGAATTGGGAAGGTTGAATTAGAGGTAGTGAGCACGCATTTGCGTGGAAGGAGAGTGGAAAACCATTTAGGAAAAACCACCCCCAGTTCACCCGACCGATATTCGAACCTCAATTTCCCCGTTGGTTCAGGGAAGAAATTTAATGGTTTTCTTGTATACGAAAAAATATTAGCGAACTACGCGATTAAATCGGTATTGTCAAGGTTCTAGAAAAATAATAATTCTACATTTATTTAGATCTAATATCTAAAATATTAATAGGCAATTCACAAACTTTCTTAGTAACAAATAAACTTTGTCTTAATATAATGATAGTGTAGTATTTTAGACATAAAGTGCTTAGGTACAATATTAATAATACTTTTTATATTGATATTCGCTGTGTTTGAAAATTTATAACGATATTGACGAAATCAAAACAAATCACAAATAAAATATTATGAAATTTTATATTCTTTTGATTAAATCTGATTAATTTTTTCTTCCATGAACATGAAATATTTTATAGCTTAATGTTTTTTCCCCTTCTTCACACTGATTACGTGTTCCCAATTTCTCATCACGAGTAGAAGATGGTATGCCTCTACGGAGTATCACCCAATCAAGCAACAAAAGCAAGGAGATACCCCTAAACAAACAACCCTCACAACAAACCCCTCCTGCAGTAAGTACACCCGCCAGACTCGCAAGTTTCCGCGCTAAGAAAGCCTACGAAACTTTCCGCATGTCATAAATAAATTATCAGCCGCACGTCGCTCTTATTTCTACCATGGGGACAGCTTGCTTGCTTTTTAACTTCTTTTCTTTCGTATATTTTAGCCTCTCCCAATCCCCTCTCACTACACCCTGCTATGAGTCTCTCTACCTCTGTCATCTTGTCCCCTGGGTCTATTGGTGTTAGACAGCTGAGTAGCTACGCTTTACAGATGTGAAAAAACCATCAATATATGCTTTTCGATACTAGTACTTTATTACTCGATACTTTACTGATATGAGTACTCATACATTGGTCACGAAATAGGAAGAAACGACAGTTTGGTAACAGAAGGTCTGTTTTCCATAGCAGGAGCAACTTCAACTAAAACAGGCTTTTGGGAAAAAGAAATAACAGACTCCTATTTCTCAGGGACTAGATTGGAGCTATAAGAAATTTGGCTTTTTGTATGTGTTTTATTGAGACGGGGTTTCACAAAAAATGTAACTAAGTAAGAAGAGTTCTTAAGCCATTATAGTTCTCAGAGTTTTAAATAAATATGAAAATATAATTCATCTGAAAGCTGTATTTAATATCTCTAGGCTTAAAAATATGTTTGTTTGATTAAATTTCGACACCGATACCTACTGCTATAAATACTTTTCTTCCAATACCACACTGACCCTGGACTGGATTCCGTACAACCAAAAGTCCACCTGCAAATATTTTTGGGAAGTGTGACGTCACACTAATTAGGCCAACCTGTTTCAGAAGGAATTTACTTTCTTGCTCCAAGCAAGTTTAGTGGTGATTTGAAGGCCTGTATACTTTTAGACAATACAATAAAACCTTTTGCGGCCAATTTTAATAACATGACAATATATTTGTAGTTATTTTAAATGTATTGATAATAGCTATTAAAAGTGACAGCTGTTGACCACATGCCATGACATATGACTACATGAAAGTAGATCTAGTAAGTTTTTCTAGCAGTCTGATAAGTTTCATCTGATGACATTTGTACTGAGGTTTATTATCTGCGACGGGAATAAACTGGCATGGTTGTAAAGTACAGGTACAACCCAATTAAAATATGTTGTTAATGTTCATTAAGATTTATAAAGACTAGTTTCATCAAATTATAATGGGTTCTGTATTCATGTATAGTGTTAATGTGAAGTATTTCGAAGATATTAATTGTGATTTTTATTTAAATACAAGCTGGTGTACCCGTTCTGCATATGAGAAATATTGAGCTCATTTATTTTGTATGCTCTCTGGTGAACAGAGAAGATACTTTTTTCCTTGATATGTTTCTGTAACAGTTTATATTATTTCCTCTTTGCTGGAATGTGATGCTCTATTTTTACCATTAAGTTTCTTAAGCAATGTATATGATCTCGTTTCACATATCTTACGAGTGTTAAGTGAATGTCTCCATGTTTAGTTGTGATACGTGCTAAGACTAATCACGTGGCGTGTTAGCTTACACGGTTTTGGGTCTCGGTGACCTAGTTGACCCTCAATCTCGCAACCTAATTTCTCCCCCACCAAATGACGTCTCACTGTCTCTGTGCAAGTGTTCAGATTGACCATTGAGGACCGTCCGCATTCACGGCGGGAATAAATTGGATTACAACCGCTCTGCTGGCAACGTCTCATTAGAATAAAGAGGAGGAGACTGACTGTCCCTTTGAAGTACGGCCTAACCCCTAGCCCTTGCAGCTTTGTACGATACTCTAAGTAGGGAATAAATACAATTAACTTGCAATTCACTTTCTAACAACTAGTCGGACTGAATTCAAGATAAGAGAATTCTTTAAAATTCAGGTTTGAAGTGGTTAATTTAACTATATATACAGTAAGTCCTCAAATTACACGCATTCTAGTTGCATGGATTTATAGATACGCTATTACGGTACTTCGACTTCCGACTAGAAACGACATCTATAAACCGTAACTTTAAACATTATTGTTAGCGTTCCTAGCAAGTTTATGTACTGCTGATTGTCTGATCGTCATTTTGTCAGTATAATTTTTTTAATGTTGTATTTTCATGAGAGGAACATGTTTAGCTAATTATTTTACTTTGAAACGAACATATACGTCAACAATACATCGTATTTAATTACAACTTGACCTAAACTTTTCTCAATTTGCGCGTAAACCTTCGTTCCAAATTACCCGCGTAAGTCGTGGGTTTACTGTATTGACACACATAATTTTTACACAGGACTATCAAGGGTAATATAATAAGTGGAGTAAGGATTGCAGCTTAGGGGAAATGCATTCTTAAGTGGAGGAAGTATTAGTAAACCACAGGGAATGTCACATGCTGAAAACCACCTGCAGTTCATCCAAACCACTACCACTAGGTAACCTCTGCAGCAAGTATTTTATATAAATACTTTATCAAAAATGCTGTCAATAAGTATCTTTACGTGGCATTTTTCAATTTTAATTTACTTGGGGTGTTTAACATGCACTTTCTGAATTGACTGGTTGGTTATATAAGCATACGACTTGTATATAAACCAACTTAAGTCTAAAACAGACACAACACCCAGTCCCCCGGCCGTTAATTCATCACTGGAAAAGGGGAAACCCACAGTTCACCAATGATCATTTTTTAGGCCATGCCACCAACTGAAACTGGGACCCTTTATCTCAATAGATAGACGCGCTATCAACTGAGCAAAGATGTCTAACTCTTTTTATTAAGGGTTCGATATAGTCATAAACGCCTGTAAATAATTTCTGTCAAAATGTTGAGGATAGCTAGAATAAGAAAGAGCTCACATCGGTGAACAGATGGCCTAAGGCTTCGTTCTGGCAGCAGTTTGGATTGCCAGTGACGAGAATTTTGGGGCTCGAATCCCGGCTGGTTATATGGAGGGTGGGTCAAGTTTTAGAACAGAACTCCCTCAACACATGTGTGGAGAAATTACTTCTAGATTCCATCTTCCTCATTAAGGTGCGGCAGAAGGGAACGCAAGTATTTTTACAGTTTTTAGAGCATTAATTTTTTTTCCAGAATAAATCCAATATTTCTCCAGTAGTAACATAAAGTTTAGTTTTCTGTACATGCTAATATCAACAGATCTTTAATATCTGCCAAAGATGTCCTGGAATTTTGTCAAAACTTTTTCTCTTTATTTAAATAGTTTTGACAGGGAGAGAGGGATATCCTTTTTAATTATTTTAACAGTACCTTTACCATAAGTAAGACTGACATGTTTATGATATAAATTCTTTATATATATAATTAGTAAAGACAACCCTCAGTTCATTCCGACGAGATATGAGCCTTGACCAACCACTCAAAAGAAAACTAGATCATACCTATATATATATATATATATATATATATATATATATATAATGCCACTTTAGCTCAGCTGGTAGCGTGTCTATCTATTGAGCTTAGGGTCCAGAGTTCGATTCCTGGCATGGCTGAAAAGATTTTAACTGGTGAATTGTAAGTTTACCCTTTCACAATGATGAATTAACGACTGGGGACTGTGTCTGTCCTAGGCTTAAGTTGGATTATAAGTCATAAGGAAGCTATGACAAGCCTAGCAGGCCAGAAATGGAAAAATATATGACTTAGGTAATAGGCTGGAAACAGTTATATATATATGTGGATGTGATCTAACATAGGGCTGATATCTCGTACGAGTAAACTGTTGTCTTTACTAATTATTAGCTATCCACACTCCCTTTAAACAAATGTGAGTATGCTATCTCTATTCTTTATCTTCCTCATCCTTACCTCCTTTGTGTAAATATGTGGATAGCCTTATTGTATATTAAAACGCGGAGCATAAGAAAATACTCCCACTGGATAATGTGAGGGATAAATATTGAAACCAGAATTTTTTTTTTGCAATTATTCAACTTTCAAAATAAATATGTAGTTGGTTTCATGTTGATACTAAAGCCTGTTTTAAATGGTGCCACAATTGGTACCCAGATCAACCAACTCGCGGCACATTTGATTTATTTTTAAAGCAAATGTATTAGGTACCCTTTGTTTACGCAGGAAGATAGCAAGTATACCTTACATTGTTCCACTATGGCACAGCTTATAAGATAAGACCATAGTATATTCCCTCAAGGTAAGACACTATTCAGGGTAAACAGAAGGTACATGACATGGCAGATTATAAGATAAGGTAACTGAAAGAATGGAATGCGTAACTAATTCTCATTCATTTCATGGCACAAGCCTTTTCCATTGGTCCTGAATTACTAAATAATCATACAAGAATATTCTGCGCCGTACGAAATTAATATCAGGTAGAAATATATCGTATTTATTCAATACAGAGAGCGATGAGAAAATCTGTATTTAATAATCCATCTGAAATTGAGGTGAGATTGAAGCATGCTCCAACACTTGCCGTCAATTCAATTATAAAGCTGTCTAGCAGTTTCTGTTAAATCCAATTGATTGTGCAGCTTTACTTTGGAGTTGAAATATAATTTGATTTTGATACGAGTTTATTGGTTTGGTGTTGGCTTTCACCTCGACAGGTAAATATTATTTAAAATAAATGGTACGATACGATCGCACAAACATTCTCATATTAAGTACTGACCTATAGCGCGGAGGAAAAATTTCAAAAATAGGTTTTTATTAAACTTCTCTTATATTAATTTATTTTAGATAAATAGAGATAAATTATTATTGATATGCAAAATAGTCTCTCGGGACCAATTTCGATCCAAATCACCAAAGCCATTTCTTAAAATACTCAAATTTAAAAAGTCACCAGTAAAATACCCAATACCGAATTTCCCTCATGTCATGTTAGTTTCAAGCACGAACCAGATATACAATTTAAGCTAAATCGTTATAGTCATTTTTAAACTAATTCTAATATTCAAAAATCTCTAATCAATAAAATATCCTTTATTGAATTTTTAACCAAAACAAAGTATACAGGGGATTTGTAATGTCAAGCATTCCCATGTAATCCATTTGGAACCAAATCGTTTGGGGCATTTTAAAAATATTTCCAGTTTTTGTGAATTCAGTCATCGGTAAACCACCCTTCAACGAGTTTTTGTCAAAAATTCAATTATATATTTATATCTGTCATATCAAACAAATCTTAGCTATGAATTTTAAACAAATTAGTAATTACTCAACATCAAACTACCCTTAATTGGAGGGATAGGTCATTAAATAAATGGTACGGGACTCAACACGGACTTTCTCGCTTTAGTGCTTAAAAATGGAAATATTTACCCAAAACTCGTAATATATGTGAAACTAAATAATATACACTAGCAAACCCAAGCATAAGTTGCACTATATTTATGTAAAACATTTTTTTAGTCCCTGTTTTAAATTTTATAAATTTATTTTAAAAGAATTAATGTCCTTGTTTGTATGTTTGGACCGATAAAAAAGATCGATATTAGGTCCGCAGGGGTCAACACTTCGTATTAAAATTTCAACTTCTGGTTAAAATTCTCGACATTTTATTAGATGTTACACATCTTCATGTCATCGCATTGCTATTAAATTCCTCATTTATAAATCTTGACCAATAAAAACTGTAAATATTGACTATTGAGTCTAAAATGGAAAGGTTTAATGAAAAACAACATAAACTTTTTTAGAGATTTACTTATATTTAATCATTCTATGTCATTGGAGAATTATTGCGTTAAAACTTAAGTAGTATCTCTTTACAGCTAAAGCTCACAAAATTGTATTAATATATTGGCCAATATCTCAGAAACTGTTGGGTTTATAAAAATATATTTCATATAATTTATTTTTATTTTTAATATTACTACAATTTTGCAGTGCTAAGTGATTTAATATTTCAAATATTTGTGGATATACGTACATTTCAGCTTCTGTAAAGTACCCTAAAAGTCATTTTCATGGAAAAATTAAATATCCAGTTTATTTATAATCTTAATCAACGCCTAGATATGAATTTTAATCAAAATGGTCAGAGTCGATTTTGAGAAAATCTAGTTTATCTCTTTCTACCCTTTCTTAAATTACTCTTAATTTTAAGTTTAAACAGACACACAGACAGACGGCATTGCAAAAACCACTTTTTAGGGTTTAAGGGGGTTATGAAACGTCAAGATCCATAAAAATCTCGAGTTTGATTTTTTTGACGATCACAATACTTTCTCTACCTGTAAGATAGCGAGGAAGTAAAGAGAGGCGTCTTGTAGTGAAGCCCTGTAATATCTAATTATCAGGTTTGAACAAAATACATCAAACCGTTTTGTATCTGTGGCCAGGCAGACAGACATGGAGACAAAGAGATTGACAGACATGGATGGGTACATGGGGAGAGACAGTATTGTAAAACTCAATAAGTGAGTTTTATTTGGGTTAGTGTTCACATAAAATGTAAGGATTTTTCATAATCTGAATATGTATTTTTTCACGATAACAATGCCTTTTTTAATATGATAAAGTAAAAAATATTATAAATAGATTTATAAAGTTGTTAACGTAGTACTTCTCATTTTGGTGGTAGAATGATCTAAGGCGTCACTTTCGCAATACTCTAGATTGGACTTCCAATAATGGGTAGATTGAAGTTCAAATCCAGGTTGGATTTTCTGAAGGTTTTGTTTCCAAAATATTTGTCTACACTCTTACTACGCAGATGTTGATACACTTTCTCTAAACTCATCCCACCTCATCCCTAACACATTAATGTAATTATTTCATACGTATAACCCGAGCAGTTAGTGAGGTATAGTGACAAAAGTGTAGTTAAATGCGAATATACCATACAACTAGTAAGACGCAGTGCAAAAAAGAAACAAATCTAAAACATTTAAAGGGTGATCAATATATTACATTTTGTAATGGTTCCAATTTATAATTAGATTCTTAAAAATAAAGGCTTTATCACCTCTACTCAGTCTTACTTTTGTTTATCTACTAAATAAAACTGGATCAACGCTGTACATCCAAACAATTGGAACCCATCCTCCCCCATTTAACCTCTTGTGAAAACTTGAAACAGTTTGTACTTTACTCACGTGAAGGGCGAGGAGTTGACTCAGAGGCTCGGGGCTCCAATTTCGCCAGATGATCCCTCCTCTTGTGTCCTTGTCTCTCTCTCTCTCTCTGGAGGTATGATTAACGTGAGCCTTCACTTCAAAGCCAGGCAGTGGAGCACCTTCTATCTTTTCCTCGCAATATTAAATTACACAAGACACTGGTACCAACATTCCGGCACGATCGTTTCGCTCTTCTTTGCTTGCTCCTCTTTCTTCACCTGACTGCCTGCCTCACACAGCTTTTATAAGGAGATTAACATTTTAAACCTTATAGTTAAGAACCTATTGAGAATGCTAAAACAACGTGATCCAAAACACAATCTTCTTGTTCTAACTTCTTGTTTTTTCAACACGAGTACTATTTTTTACCTCGTTTCAGTTTCTATTTGGAGATATACACACACATACATTAATTTCACTAATGGAATATTGATTAATAAAGTATACTACGAAAGTAATTGTACCAGAATTTGAGCGGGGGAAGAGAGGGGAACTATTTAGGAAAAGTCCTCCTCAGGAGACTCGGCTGTAATTCGAACCCATCACCAGCAATTCAGTCTAACACGAGAGTGATGCGTCACCCCCGATAAGTGCTTGTATGAATAATATTTTAATGGATGTTTAAATCTACCGGAAGACGTCCTTCTGGGATTAAATCACACTTATCTTAAAACTATCTGCAACCCGTTTCAGTGGCCGCATTGTCTAAGGCGCTACTCTCTCAGTAGACTAGACTGTAGATGACGGGGAGATAGAGATTCGAACATGGGTTGGGTTAACTAAAAGCGGTTTCTACTTTCTCTACATATAGCCTTCCTTATCTCTATAACCATTAGCGTGATTAGTAAATATTAGTACATAGCCCGTTGAAAATGAATCATTATTATATTAAACAAAACGTACTGATAGGGAACAATACCATCACAAACCTGTATTCACGCGATTTACGCCTTCAAGCCCGTAATATATGTAAGAGTTTAATGAAAAAACAGCTTTATACTCTTGCTTTCTTATTTATGTACGGTATCGGCATTTGCAAGTCTATTATTTGTTTTAAAGATACCCGCACTAGCAGTCACGCAGTCTAAGACGTCAGGCTCGTAATAAAAACACCCGAGGTGCTCTTCTGCCAGCATTTAAAAGTAATTATATCAAGTTTCTGAAAATTATATAGCTTGGTTTTTAAGTTATCCACATTGATAATACGTGGTTCAAGACGTCAGACTCGCCAAATGTGTGAAAACACAAACCAATTATATCCCAAATGTACAGGCTTATATCATGTTTCCACTTGTTATGTCTCTTGGTATTCCAGTCACGTGGATCGCTGGTCACGATGTATAATGCTCAGGCTTTGAATGTATATTGTATTTTTAGATACTCCCAAGCTGCATACCACAAATATTTAAATAGGTGCCTAAGTTTAAGCTTTTTAATTGTTTATTTTAAAGACCTGAGCACTACTAATAAAAGAGTCTAAGGCATCAGGTTCACAATTCATGCTTGTAAAAATCCCCCAATCTGGAAAGGGCGTGACATGAGTTTTCACCTACTAAAAAAAATTCGAAGCTTCGGCTTTACATGTTTTATGGTTTTTAAGTTACTCACATTTGTGGTCCCGTTGTATGGGGCGCTTGGATTGCAACATACGTAAAAGTAACTTAAATACGCCAGAAATAAACATACCCTAAGATATCCTTAAATAGCCCTACATAAGACTATTCCAAATCTAATCATTATTTTAGAGATACTCACATTGGAGTTCACGTTGTCTATGACGTAGTGATCGCAATATATAAAATATATTAAAAAAACTTTTTGCAAATTCTCAAATTTCCTTAATTACATATGCAAGCTTTAATTTTCTATTGTATATGGTTGAGTAGCTATTCACACTGAGGGCCATGTGGCTTGATACTCCAAATGTCCAATATAATTATATAAACGTTACATACCTCCAGAGATGCACAACCTAATGTTTACTTAATTAGGCTACTTAATACTATGCTAAATTTAAGCTTTATACATTTATTAGATTAGTTATCCAAACAAATTTGTGGTTTTGATATAAAACGTCTGACTCACTACATAATATGTAGGTAGATAAAATTTAGCTTGAAGCGCACGCCATCAAATTTCATTCTATAAGCACTAAACGTTTAGTTTTGACTATATTTATTGATTTTGAGGTTTCCTGAATATGTGGTCACGTGGTATAAAACGTCAGGCCCAAAAAAAAGGATAAACAAGTTGAACTAAATATGCATGAATTGGTGATTTAAAAGAAATATTGAGTTATTAAATTAAAATAAATAAACCTGAGGTGTACCCGAGGTTTCTCTTAGTTCAAATGCGAAGTTTCAGCTTTAAATCCTATTCGGTTTATGAGTTACCCGTACCAGTGATCAAGTGGGGTAAGGCATCAGCCTCGCAGAAGTAAAAACAAGACAATTTAATGTTGGTTTGAAAAAAAGGTTGGGTAGGAGCATTCTTAAACAACGAGAAATAATGTTTGTATCAGTTTACCCTTCTTATCCTTTTAATTAAACTGTTAATAAGCATGTGTAAAGGGTATAAACTGCTGCTAATATTCAGGCTTTCGATACAAGGGTCATTGTCACCTGGGATCGTGATTTTAGTGAACTGTAGATCCCTTTGGCACATTAGTTGACGCCACAGGGTTTCAACCAGAGTTATAATCTTAAACAATTTTGAACACGGTCGAGGTAATGCGACAGTATGGTGAGCATTTCATTAACTAAACATAATACATCATGAATAATAAATACCATGTCTCCCGGCTGTGCGTTGTTTATGTAGCTTCTTAGCACAACCACTTTACAACATTCCAAATCTATAAATGTGGCGGTAGATAGTAAGTAATCATACCGTGACCACATTTTCACGCAACACGCACCATGAAAGTACTTGGTTCCGCCGAAAAGATCATTTACATTTTATCTTATTACAATGTTTGTTTACTTATTAGTTAAATGCAGCCGCAGTTTTTTTTTATCATCTTTCTTATTTAGCGCAGAATGAGTTTTATGTTAATTACATTTCACATGCCCCAAAAATTACACAAGTAAACTTTGCTAAGCGCATGCTAAGATTTAAATATTGTATATGTGCGAGGTTATTGTTAGGGTATCACAACCTCTGACGTATTTTGCAAAACAAGTTCCAAAATAATAAAAAAACAAAAAATGGCATTGGTACACTTTCTGTGAGCAAAATCTTTTAAAAAATAAAAAATATGCACGACAGTCATAATTTAGCGGTTTGGCGTTGCCTCTGCTCGCTGCCAAGTTTACATTGAGGCTCCTAGATAAGGTTAGGCAACGTCTCTTAGAGGCGTGATATACGACGTGAGTTGCAAAATGCATGAGGTGTAATGTTCATGTAAAGACTTAGCGGGGGCGTGACGTATTGTAGGGTAGGATGCGAGGGGAGGATCTCATTGAAAAGAAGTCATCTCTCCGGAATGAGCGTCTGATACCACACGGCCTTTCAATGGAATAATGTCGTTAAATATTAAAAGCCATCTCGCTTTTCTTACGGGGCAGCAACATAAAGCTTAATCGAGGCATGTATACAGTGTGTAACATGAACATTCTGATGTGTCTGTCTTTGGTTAGGGGGAGTAGAATGACTGAGGGCTCAGAAATTATAGGGGTTGCCAAGGAAAACAACACATTTCTGGCAACCGCTGAGGGGGTGAGCTACTATTAATTCACACATTCACCGAAATTATAAAACAAAGCATAAAATTTCTCACCTGATTAGCACTATATCAATCACGAGATTCCTGCTCGTAAGTTGGTGTCCATTCGGGCGAAGTTGAAAATATTTGTCGACTCTGCTTGATAAGATCTGCTTGGGAGTGTAGTGTTGGGTCGGTCTCGAGTGAAAGCTGGGATCGAGCTGCTTTTATTATACACCACGTGACCACTGCTCTGAACCATTGAACAATACCGTTTATACTCACCAGTTACATATTATTTCTAGCACAAATAAACAATGATACACTGGCGGTGAGGGGCAGTCCATAACCTTCCAGCAAGTATCGGGGGGAGGGGTGAAAGCCCGTGACGTCACTTTACAAATCAGCGTCTCTGTTAATATCCCGAATGTGTGCACGTTTAAACAAACAACGATTGGTTCATTGACCTCAATCGTCGATCTTGGCGAACTTGTACGAACATGTTTCAATAAAAAGGTTGATTAGGCTCTACAATAAAAATACTATTTAAATATAAGGGGTGCGTGATAAGTGTCGTGATATTAGAATGAGGCTCGCAAAATTGTGACAATGTGTGACAAGTGGTGGAAGGGAGGATAGGGGGTAAACATAACAAAATTAGTGCAACGTTATTTATGGACAGCCTTAGATCAACGAACTTAAATATTACACTTAAGGTGCGGCCAAAGGGAGCACAAGTATTTTTACAGTTTTTATAAAATTGACATTTTTTGGCAAAAATAAATCAAATATTTCTCCAGTAGCAACATAGAGTATAGTTTTCTGCACATGCTAATATCAACAGATCTTTAATATCTTTCAAGGGTTTCCTGGAATTTTGTCAACACTTTTTAAATAAGGAGAAAAGGTTTTGACAAAATTCCAGGACACCCTTGACATGTATTCAAGATATGTTGATATTAGAATGGGCAGAAAACTAAACTCTATATAGCTATTGGAGAAACATTTGATTTATTTAGGCCAAAAAATGTCAATTCTATAAAAACTGTAAAAATACTTGTGCTCCCTTCGGCCGCACCTCAAACGGTTAACAATAAATGGCCGAAATTGCGACGGATAAAACGATGACAATATTCACACCAGCACGAATAGAGCGCTAGTAAACAATCGAAATAAATGGCGTTGGGGACATGTGGCTTACCCGGAAGCTGACACAAATCATCCTTTAGTAGTTGATGATGACCAGCTCTAGTGGGAGTTCTGAGAACCAGAACTAAGCTGTATACACAGTGCACACTATTCCAGGGAGCGAGCCAGAAGACAACCGATTATATTATTATTAGTTACGTCTTTCTTCAGGTCTGTTACCTTTTCCAAGTTGAATCCTCCGCCATTTCCTATCATCAAATTCCTCTTTTAGATCCCGTAACTTATCTTATTTCCTTGTATTTGGGTCATCAATCAGTGGCATTCGTGATCCTCTTAATCCCTAGCATGTCGCTCTGTATAGATTTGTGTTGTGACTAATCACCCATTTGAAAACATAGAAAGGGGATAAGTAAACTCATCTCTAATGTTGGCAAGTAGAACTACATCGCTAGCGCTCACGGCGTTAGTGACACGAGTTAAAATATATGAAGCGGGACGTTATACTTGAAACAAAACGCATTTTCTAGTGAGTATTGTTAATTAATCAATTCTTATATCAAACTCAATATAATTTAATTAAATTCATTATTTTATAAATACACCACGTTATAAAATGTAAAATCTATAAAATATAGCTAAACTCCTGATAAACGACAAATTGCTAACAGAACAGTAATGGCGAATTTTACATAGTCTTCACTTCCACGAATGCGCATTCCTGTGTGAGCTCATTGCAAGCTGCTGCTAGCGATAGTGCCCCACACTAGTTTACGGGGTCAGCTAATCCTATAAGAGTGCCCACCCCATGTTTGAAAACAACCACGATGGCATCAGACGTCTTACCATCTGCTCGAAATGAAACCTTTGTATAGTTAGCTGTTTTAGTTTTTGTTGAAAAGTATCAAGGTTCAACACACACGTCTGACGGCACCTCCCAAACAAGCTCAGCTTTCTATCCTCGGCGAATATGGGAATCAAGCTTTAACCTGCACAGGTATTTAGGCAACATTTTGTGACCGGCTCGGACTGAACCTTCAAGACAAATTGTGTGCTCCTCACACAAGGATGAATACAAACATGGCTGATATAATGAAACATTAAATACAAATAATATTATAGTTATACTAAAGGCTGTTGAAAAGGTGATGAAAAAATACTGCCCAAAATATTCATAATTTATGTAAACATAGTTATATTAGGGAAGGTCTGTACTTAAAGTGGTTTAATATTGTTTTAAATTCGTTTAAAGCTGGTAGGACTGGTCTCACCGCACGTTAATTGAATTGGAATTACATGTTAAACAAAAATGGTAGCTCATCTCAGAACCTACAGACGTTTCAACAAATAATGGTTTCAGGCATTAATTGCTGAACGGTGGTCATGTGGGAGAAATTTAACTTTTGATGTTGATAGCCATGTGGTGGAATGGAAGATTGGAAGACATACTAGCAAGTATTTAAAACTTTTATATTGTTTATCTATCTAAAATAGTTTAAAAAAAAGAATGTAGAACCTTTGTTTAATATCAGCGATGAAATAGGTTTAGGAATACATCTAGATACAGTCAAGTCAGGAACTTTATGTAAAGAACATGCATTCTAAAGGAATGGGTTTATAGGGGCGTTTTGAAGCATCTGTCAAATTAAAGTGGTTTGGAACTTTACTAACAGATATTAATGAAATTCAAGGAGAGGTCAAAAAAAGAATTTATTTAAAAAATCCCTGCTTTCATTCAGTTTGTGTAAGCTGTTGTCATCTCGTCTTTTGTTTTGAGATATTAATCTGAGAATATACAAAACTATAATCCTACCCATTGTTTTCCCCGGATGTGAAGCGTGGTCTCTCCCTTTGGGCCTAAGAGAGGTGAACAGGCAGGATAGGGAATATATGGACATACAGAGTAGATTCCTTGCTTGGATGCATCCCCCAACATATTGAGAATACTCAAGGCGCGGAGGCTGGAGTGATGTGGTCGTTTGGCGTGTATGGGTGATGCTAGATTTGTAAACAATATTTTAGTTGGGAAACCTGAAGATACATACCTCTAGGTAGGCCCAGACGTCGATGGTAGGATAGTGTGGAAATGGGTTCGAAGGCGGTTGGGTATCAGGTTGGAGATTTGATTGAGGTTTCTCAGGATATAATTGAATGGCGAGATTAAGTTAGTTAAGGCCAGCAGAGAGTTAATTAGTAAAAAATAAAATATTTAAAGTTTTGTTTGCAGTCTCAACCCTATTATTTACTCTTTTCCCCTTTAAGGCTTCATGCCGTACTACGAATAAAGGATATACGCATGTTTGCATTAACGGAGTAGGGGTGGGGAAGGTCACATTAGAGGAAACACACTCGCATTCGCGTTAAGACAAAGCTGAGAATCATTCAGTACAAAACAACCTAGTACAATCTGATCAAACAATGCCCGAGTGTTCTGAAGTGTTTTTGTTCTAAGTGGTCTCCCCCTCATCCTCCACGCAAATATGGTTTACATTTCCTCTACAGCTTATCTTTCCTATCCCTATTCTGTTTGTGTGACCATACGGATACTCCAGGCAGGTAGTAAGACGTGGCACACGTGAAAAATATCGGAAAGCCATATATACACAAAGTATCTGACTGTTTATTTTGTTGTGATCAGAGCTTACTAGCGTGTCACCCACTGATAAACATGCACTACTATTATATAATCTTCAAAGAGGTTAAGGCGTTACTTGGAAAGTTTTCAGGCTGTATAATATGTTAAAGTTTGCCTCTTCCCGCCAAATAAAGGGAGCAGAGCTATAAGTAATTTTGAAAGGTAACTCGTTTATAACTTTAATGGCTTGAATATTAAATTTCATATCCCTGTAGGGAGTGAAATGCATAGTATTATCATTGACATCGTTAAAGCGAGATGCGTTATAAAATTTCATTTTATCTGCTGTGACACTAAAATATGAGATACAGGTAAGTCAACGGCTGGCTATAAAACAAGCAAGAGCCAATATTATACATACACGTATTCTTTTAGTTGATGGCAGACACATTTATTACTCTTTAATACATTTTAAATTCAATAAATTAATATGTATGAACAGTCTACGATAGCGACTTCCATATAAAAGAGAAATATACCATCAGATTATAGTGTTGGGTAACATGATCGACTCCTACTATAGAGGCCGTAGTTCGATATCCAACAGGATCTATTCGGGTAGTCTTTTCCTCAATGTGGTTTATCATTCTTTCTTCGGGAATGTTCTGATGGATTTTTTTTACATATTCTTTATTATATGGCTACCTTGAACTAGGTCAAGACTGGGAACATTTTCCGGCTCGAGGGCCGCATTGAGAATGGGCTGACGAATAAAATACGATTTTTAGGTAAGCACAATATGTTAAATTTGGTTTTTTCAAAAGTATTAAAAAGAAATACAATTTTAAAAATAAGTTAGTAATTATCTATTAAAACAGAAATTGATTAAATAAATGCATTCTTTTCATATCTTTCAGCATTTCCTTAACTCGTGGTGTTTTTAGCATGACGTGTTTTAAATAGATACCCACTTCGGTGGCCACGTGATCTAACGTTCTACTCTAATGTTGGACTAGACAACCGAAGACGGGGAGACGGGGCTCGATCCTAGTTGAGTGCACAGAAGGTGGTCTTTCCTAAATGGTTTTCCACTCATTCCACGCAAATGTGGATACACTTCCTCTCAATTAAACCATCTTAATACCTAAGCCATTAGTGTAATTAGTACATAGGCTTATAACCCGAAAGGGTAATAAGACGTGATGCTAAAATAAATTAAGTAGATATAATTACCAAGAAATAATATCAACTAATACCGCGTCTAATTAAAATTAAAATGTATCTTTTCAAGGAATGAAATATATAGGTATACTAGTAACTATGTGAACAGTAGATTTTGGAATGCCAGACCTCCACCGTGGTTCGGATTCCACGTTAAACTGTAGGTCCTCCATTTCATCTCACAATCACCCTACCATTACACAATTAGCGTAAGTGCGTATAGACTGAACGGGTAGTAAGACACGGTGCTAATAATAATAATAATAATAATAATAATAACAGTAGAACCCTCTCCCTCCATGAATCAAATGATAAGCACATAGTTAAGAAATATGTAATATTCTTATTGTAGTTAATCTTTAAATTTATCTTTGTATTTCAAATTGAAATATCTCCAATACCCTTGTATTTGAAATTGATATTTTCCTTGGTGATAAAACTAGACACAAAACTAAAGAATACTATATTCACGTGGTTTTAGACGTGAGTCACGCAAAATATATCGAGATCCAAAAAAACAAATAAATACGCTTGAAATGCTTATCTTAAATTAAATTTATTTGTAATGAGCTATTTTATGTCCGACCCCTTATCTCATTCAGTAACATGTCTTGTCTACAGAGCTAAGGTTCCCGGATTCAATTCCTGGCATGGCAAAAAAAAAAAAATCATTGGGGAAATGTGTGTTTCGCCTCTCATAGTGAAAAATTAGCTGCTGGGGCCTTGATGTTATGTCTTTTCTAGATTTTAGTTATCTTATAAGTCTTGTGCTGATATAATCAGTTGGTTCGTAAAGTCCACTGTAAGTACCTTAAATAAAGGGGAAAAAAAAGCTATCAAACGAAACGTTTCTAAACGGCCTCCATCTTAAAACGGATAGGCAGATCGATAAAACCAAATGGCCTTTATACATCATTTGGTGTAGGCTCAAGGAAAGTCCCTGCTAAATTTATTTAAAATGGGTTCACGAATTTGGCAGTTATCGTGGAACCGATACACATTTGAACAAAATGATAAACAGTCGAGTTAAAATAGGACCGTGCTCCGCTCGGTTGCTATCATTATTGAGTTGCAAGCTATAGGCCTACTAATATTTATTATATATTAATTATTGTAATCTCTAACTGTCCGAGTCACGCAGTCCTTTGAGGTATTGTGTGTCGGCTGAAGTCAGCTAGTTTCTTGGTCTGCGACATCACAAATCATTCTGTAAAGATTCAACCGTTTAATATTACTGCGAGCAACGTCCCCCACCCCATTAGGCTACTCCTAGCATCGCAAGGTATGATCCGCTCCACCTCCCCCCGCACCTTGTATCATGCCCACGCAGCTAACGGTACTACCGAGTGTTCTGGGATTCCCCCCCCCC
>CABEEJ010002661.1:40103-59084 GCA_901482245.1 Timema douglasi
TATATATTCATTTATATATACTACTCTCTGAAGAGTATGGTAGATTGGGAACTCCTTCTGGCAGACCTGGAAAACACAAGTAATTTTATAGTAAGAAAATAGTGGCAGCCCTGAGCAGTCGACAATTTCCACAGCATACAACTGCCCCGACTGATGCGATGGATGCAAATATTTTAAATGCAGTTAGATTCTTTATGAAAAATATATTAGTTCAATGAAAATTAATGGATGGTCGAACACCAATGAGAATCAACGAGACGTTAAGAATAGATAGCGGAACAATACAAGGCTTGGGTTTGGTTTTGTAAAGTTTTTATTTGGGAGTAGCGGTGGGAGGGGATTTAATTAAATATTTACACACACGGAATTTGACTGATTGGGTTAGTCCCAATTTATTCATTTTACATGTACGATTTGCTTTAAATAACAAACCAATAATAGCACATAATTTGAAATTAATTCCATTTCGAACTCAGAATTGCCATATATAATTTATTTGGATGAAACGAGATCGTTACTGCCAGAACTATTTGGAGTGAATATTTAATAACTCAATTTAAGTTTAGAAATTTTAATCTAAAATAAATTGTTTGAAATGCATCATTGCTTCAAAAAATTCTCTGAAGTTAACATTTAAATATTACTTATATAAATTTAAAATTGAAAAATGACACCTGAATATGGGAATCGAAACCGGGACCTTTGGTTTAGTATGGGTCCGATTCCCGTGTCCAGGTGTCATTTTTAAATTTTCATAATATGATATCTAGATGGAGAATTCCTAACTAAAATGCATAAATTATAGCTTCGGCTTTTTGATTCTTACTTATATAAGTTAACGTAAATATCATTCAAAATATCATATTTTATTGAGAAAGTCCTAAAATTGAAAATAATTGAATATAAAAATGGGTATAATACGCTTTTAACAAACTATGGGATAAAATACTATGCCAATTTTAGTTTGAAAAAATTATCCGTCCATATCTACCACACTTATAAGAACAGCGACCCACTTCGGTGGCCGCATGGTCTGATGCGATGCTCTCACAGTAGACTATACTGCCGATAACGGGGAGATCGGGGTTTGAATCTCGGTTGTGTGTACTCAGGGTATTTTTTCCACTCTCCCTCCATGCACTTCTTATGCATATAAACATTCTATTCCCTAAAACCATTGGCGTAATTAGTACATAAGCGTATAACCCGAATTGATAGTAAGACGCGATGCTAATAATAATAATAATAATAATAATAATAATAATAATAATATCACGGTAAATGTAGACGTCTAATGTTTTCTAACTAGAATTGGGAGAGTATTTTATCCAAGAGTTAGTTGAAAAGGTTTATTCACCATTATTTTAAGTAGCCTATTTATACACGGTAATTAATACAATAGTTATAATTGTATTAATTTCCGTGTTTAAATAGGTTATTTAAAAACTGTTTGAAGAAGACATTAACCCAAGTTTGACTGTGTTGTGTGACTGTGACAACTCCTCTTAATGGACTATTTTTCATAGCAATTGTAGCTGTTCTTTGCAATAAGTCAAAATTATTTTTCAGCGACGCTAAGAATAGATCTTTTTTAAATAAAAGGTACAGTATATAATAGTATATTTCTCAACAACCCGTAAAGTTTAAATTTGAACGACGGAGCTACTATGCTGTGAAATGATGGGTGACTTCAAGCCAAAGAGTCTCAAGTAAACGTCAGTGAAAAAGTTTACCAAGTTTGAGTATATACATCTAACTTTTAAAATATTTCTGTTTTAACAACAAAACTTCCTCCTACTTATGGAAGTCTAACTGCTGATCTATATATTTAATTACTTTTTAAAGTATTTGGTTAACAATATGAGTTAAGTGGGGAAAGATCAAATCTTCAAAGTTGGGATTGTCAAGTATTGAACTATATCCGCTAGAGTCAAGCTAAGCATGAGGACATCAAATAAAGAGCGAAGGGGCTGAGGTTGAAGCTAGCGTGGTTTCACCTTGCCAACCTATGACTCTATAGCAGTGGTTCCCAAACCCTGGGTCACGACTCAAAAGAAGGTCGCAAGGATGTTTCATGAGGGTCGCAAGAAGGTATCAACTTTTGTTGCGGTTGCAAACTTTATAAAATATAACATTTACAAACACTTCATCAAACTGAGATATCATGAAGAATTATTACAATAATGACAATAGCAACAATGTTGAAACAAACTTTTCAAACATTTCTGCACTTGGAATTTTGGATTTATTTAAAGGAAGTTCCTATTCCGACTAGGAAAGTTTAAAAGGCCCTTCTTAGAATATAGCCTACCTCTGTGAACAAGAATTTTCAGGTCTTGTAACGTTCAAGATACTCAAAATCAGGGCTGGATCTCGGGGGAGAGAGGAGGTTTCAAGTGGGCTGTGTGGCAAAAGAATCTTCGTGACGCAGAAAAAAATAAAGATTTTAGATTGTTTGTTTTATAGAAAATAAATGATGCGTAATAAAATACTTCAGGGAAGGAGAACAATAATGTTTTTTTCTGTGAAAAGGTGTAAAGTAAGTAAGGAAATGACTATCGAAGCTTTAGCGGAATTCTTTTTTTCACTTCTAGTGATTGTTGCATCAAACGAATGGAGTCCCAGCAAATTCAAACTTATTGAAACCTACTTGCCGAACATTGAGACAGGAATATCTCTCAAACCTAAGTATAACTAACATTGAGCATAAAATGGAATCTAAAATATTTTATGATGAGCTCATTAAATTATTATTATTATTATTATTATTATTATTACCGCGTCTTACTACCCGTTCGGGCTATACGCACTTACGCTAATGTGTAATGGTAGGGTGATTGTGATATGAAATGAAGGACCTACAGTTTAACGTGGAATCCGAACCACAGTGGAGACCTGGCATTCCTCACATTCACAAGACGTCTTCTCAGAGGTGAAGGAAGGGTAGCTCATTAAAGAATTTGCCGGTACGAAAACTCACCAGATGAAGTTCTAGACTAGGATTAGTCTTGTAATCACTTTCGTACATTCTTGGATCATTTTTTTTTTTTGTTTAAGCCATAAATAGTACCTTCATTTAAACAATTTTTTATTTTTTTATGTTTCCAATTCCAAACAAATACAAATCAAAATAAACATCAACAGTAACCAAAATCTGAAGAAAAATAATACATTTTTTCATGCACAGGTCGAACAAAATTTGGTAAACAGCCACCTGACTAAAGGGAGGTGGGGGGCAAGGGGGGGGTGCCATTTTTAGGTTTGCCCCACCAAAGAGAATTTCTGGTTACGTCACTGTCAAAATGATTTGCGTTGTACTCTACCCATCGACACAGGATTCAAACTTGGAGAGAAAACTTACAAAATGAGGCAGCGTCACTATTGTCACTGAGAAACTATTTTCTTATCACCAATCTTGTCAAGGGAACCTTTGTGTAGTTTTTTATTTGTAAGATTAAATTTTACTAGAATTGATTCAATCTACCTGTTAACTAACTTCTATTATTATTATTACTATTACCGCGTCTTACTACCCATTCGGGCTATACGCACTTACGCTAATGTGAAATGGTAGGGTGATTGTGAGGTGAAATGAAGGACCTACAGTTTAACGTGGAATCTGAACCACGGTGGAGGCCTGGCACTCCGCACATTCACAAGATGTCTTGTCAGAGGTGAAGGAGGGGTTTACTAACTTCTATCGATAGAAAAAAAACTCAAAAGAACTCTCACCAAGAATGAAACACCATTATAGTAGTCAGTTAAATATTATTTTTGCAAGCATCAAATCTATTTTCTACTCCAGTCGTCACTTTGTCCGCTATTGACTATTCACACTGTGGTCAAATCAAGAGTAGGTTGTCATTATTATAATAGGGAATATGGTTATAGTGATATACTACACGTCTAGAATAACCTAGTTCAAATATGGGGCTTCTAGGTTATACACTACTCAATAAGTATTCAATGTAATAAGGCCCTTTCGCAAGAGCGAAGGTGTGCGCGCTGTTGGAGAAGTTATGAATTCTAGAAAATACTACTGCGACACTACTACTCTACTCAATACTAAATAAAAACATAAACTAAGGAGTCAGCCTCCCTTGAGATAGGGGTTCAAATACTTCCGAGTGCACTCAGGTGTCAAATAGTTTTCCACTATTCCATCGCGCAAATGAAAATAAATTTCTTCTAGATTATAATTTTTTCATTCCTAGACATTAATGTAAATATATAAACAGACCGTACGAGTAGTAAGTCGCTAGGCACGTATAGAGAAATTTGGTGAAATGGAAGTTTGAGAAGATTAAAAAAAAACAATATTTTGGTGTCAACATTTTCCAGATGTAACTAATTTATTAGAATTGTTAAATAATACACGCTCCAATTGACAGTTGCATTTTATAATTTAAGATGATAATCTATGAAAGTAGCTTTAGTAACTTTTATAAATATTGTAAAATACATACCATACCATACCTACCTACACACTATAATATTAATAATAATAATAATAATAATAATAGTAATAATAATAATAGTTAACCTGATTGATACGACCAGGGAAATATTGAAAACTGGTTCCTACTGTCTCGTATAGATACAGTATTATAACCGTAATTATGTTTACCTCGAGACTATGAAGAATACTGCCACTTCATGTGCCCTCTTACCAAAACAACTTGCTATATCCTTATGTCTATCTGTCTGACCGCGGGGCTGCAGTTATACAATACAACTTGCTATATCCTTATGTCTATCTGTCTGACCGTGGGGCTGCAGTTATACAATACAACTTGCTATATCCTTATGTCTATCTGTCTGACCGCGGGGCTGCAGTTATACAATACAGCCTTGGGGCCGTTTAAAAAAAATATTTTAGCATTCAAATTAAGAGTAGCTTAGATTTGACTTATTTTGGAAAGTTTAAAGTTTAAGAAAATAATTTACAATTTTGCTCAAAGTATATTTAAGGAGAGTGTTTGAGATTACAAACAACACTATATACTTGTTTTTGAGAGTAAATTCATTTACGGGCAGTTTACTAATGATTAATCTTTGAAAATTAAGAATTCGTTAAAAAGGCTCTAAAATTATATTTTCAAAATAGTTTGTTTTATATTATGAATACGATCGTATATTATATGTCTATATAAATATTGATGGCAGATTATTTATGATACTGATCTTTAAAAAATTGTATTTGAAAAAAATGCCTATTGAATTTGTTTTCCAGATCTATATCTGACAAGTGTTACATATGATTATCAAAATAATATGGTTTATTCTGAAGAATATCTAGTGAGTAGTTTACTGATAACATATTTTTGAAAAAATTATAACAAACTATACATTTTATTAGAAAGAAGTACTATTGTATATTGACATCTTTTTAAATTATTATGTTAAGTTTCACCATTTCATATTCGGGAAAATACTTGTTAATTTAAAACAGGTCAGATACCGTGTGGTTTTTATATACTAGGAGTTCGGACAGTGTACGTTTTAAGAAAAACAAATCAAAATTTTGTTTCAATTTTCTTTGAAACATGTAATTTATGAAGTATTTTTGTATACATGAATCTTTATAAGTGAGTAAAATTTAATCAACATCGTTAGAACTGATATCAAACAATTCAACTTTTTACGTTTTTAGTTTAAGCTAAAGTAATTTTACATTGGGGATACCTTGACACAGATGGGAGGATAGCATAAGAATGTTTTCTGAATAAGATAGGGTGTAATTAAATGAACTGGATTGAACTAACTCAAGATTGGAATAGAGTGTAATGAGGTGGATTGGGTAGAACTGGCTCAAGATAGTGATAGGGTGTAATGAGGTGGACTGGATAGAACTAGCTCAAGATAGGGATAGGGTGTAATTAAGTGGACTGGATAGAACTAGCTCAAGATAACGATAGTGTGTAATGAGGTGGACTGGATAGAACTAGCTAAAGATAGTGATAGTGTGTAATGAGGTGGACTGGATAGAACTAGCTCAAGATAGTGATAGGGTGTAATGAAGTGGACAGGATAGAACTAGCTCAAGATAGGGATAGGGTGTAATGAGGTGAACTGGATAGAACTAGCTCAAGATAGTGATAAGGTGTAATGAGGTGAACTGGATAGAACTATCTCAAGATAGTGATAGGGTGTAATGAGGTGGACTGGATAGAACTAGCTCAAGATAGGGATAGGGTGTAATGAGGTGGACTGAATAGAACTAGCTCAAGATAGTGATAGGCAATTTAATTATCTAAGTATGGCAAAGAAATTTCGAGTTACTAATGCCATAGGGTATTTAAGTGTTGGCTGTTTATAGTTAAATCTTCTGTCTTATATTAAGTTAGCAAGTGAATTGTTCACCCCTTTAACCTTATGTTTAGAAAGTGGACATAACATTCTCAGAATTTAAATAAATTACTGTGTAATTAAGTTGTAGCTTTATCAAGGTAATCACTGATCGGGAAAACCAGAAATTATTCTTAAACTTGCTGCATCGGGATATAGCCCGGGAAAAGTTCTTGAACTTTGGCCATCTGTCAATTTTTCAGGAATTTAAGGCGAATGCCCCATTATATAGCTTTTAAAGACATCTAATTAAAAAAAAAACCAAGTAAGACAACTCTAAATAACTTCTAGGAGGAGCCAAATTTCGAGAAATTTCTAGGAGAGGACCATCCCAAATATCTTGTAGAAGTGTCTAATTTTCAAAATGTTTCCATACAAGGACTTCTCATGAAAGTTTCCAGATGCATTCAATTTTCAAACATTTTCCTGATCTGGGTAAACCTGATTCCCCCTTTGACTTGGAGAACCATAGGTAAAAAACTGTATAATTCCTTCCCTCCTCCACCCTCTCCCCACACATAAGGTTCCGCCGCCATTGGTTGTAGCACATTTTTATACATATTGATGTTTAACTTGTATAATCTTTGTGGCTATCACAAGTGTCATAATCATCTTCTGATCCATACATTGCTCTAAGTATGTAGAGTAATATAACTCTATGGTTTTACCCTGAATTATTTTTTTGAGAAGGAAGGGTCCTCTCGGTGGCGTCTCATGGTAAAGTCTCCCAACAGAAGATACTTTGGATTTTTTTTTCAAACAAAGAATCATTTTGAGGTAATTTAGAATGTTTTTAGACATAATTGAGGCTTTGTTTAGTCTGAGATGTGTAGGACTCCAATAGTACTATGTAAACCTATGCTATGAGTAGAAATATTCTTTAATAATACATGCCAAAGAACTAAAATTTGGTGGCTTGTCAAACATATATTTTATCAAACATTTTCAATTAGAATTATTTGCTCAAGTCTCACAACATGAGAGAAAGACTTTTAAAAAAAGAAAAACCGGGAATTATTCAAGAGTTTGATTGGCCACCCTGTGTGATAAAATAAAGGTAGGCCTATAAAGTTTATTCAATATCTCTCTAATATGTATTATTATGCACTGGATAATTCATAGAAACCTTTTGAAATTGAATTAATCGTCCCATATTATTATGAAGCAATTATATTAAACCATGAAACACAATACTCTATTTAAACGACAGAACACACAATCAAGTGAGTGCTTAATTTATGTTTGACATCCACTTTAAAGTAAATAGAGCTTTTAAACCTAGACAAAGTAAAGTATTTATGTAATTTAATATTATTTTAAATATTTAAACACTCTGTTCTCAAGTATTTCTAAAATTCATTGTTTAAACCTAGCAATCATATGTTATATTTTGCTACAGATTTTACTAGGGGTAAAGGGGGGGGGGGAGGGCGAGGGGATATTCAAGCCCCTCTTTTTATTTAATATATTTATTTAAACATAATTTTGATAGTTTGTTACTTTTTAACATTTATGATTGATATTTAATGCATAAAAATTAAGCTAAATATGCACAATTTTTAGTAAAATAAAATTTAAATCTCTTCCCTAATCGGATTGTGAGTCTTCATTTAGTCCACAATTGCCAATGCACACCACAGAAAGTCTTAACCTTGGGTATATTTTCAAATATCTGATTACTGGCTCATATTACTCAGTGCTGCCACAATTAACTGCAAACAGTGTTGCCAGAATTACACCATTAACATTTCTGTCATCCTAAAAAGGAAGATGAGGGTGGTTCAATTAGCTATACCTAGATATAAGTGTAATAGTTGATAAACGGTTCACAAATATTTAAAAAACTAGTTCAGATGAGTAAAATATAAGAGTCTAATTGACAGCTACTTGGAGGTTGGGTTCAGATTCAAAATAGTGAGTTAGTATGGTAAAAGATTGGAGCGTGAGCTTGACAATGACAAACCTACCCCCTTAGGATTGTCAGGGGTTTAAATATATTTCCTACTTGAATCTACATTAACTAAATATTTCTTGATCATTAATACTCTCATACCACATATATTACATACAACAAACACTTCTTTGGAAAACACATCTTATCAACCTTGAGTTTTCTTCACTTCTTTTTCCGAACCCAGAATCTTACTACTTCCTCGGGCTTTACATAGATCTACACTAATTAGTTTTAAATAATGAAGGTAGAACATAGACCAGGTTGGTCTACTTATATCTGGGGAGAGGGAGAGGAAAACATACCTCAGGATTCCTTGCTGGAAATAGAGCCTCGGCCGCCTCCATTCCCAACCAATCAAACAAGACGAGACTGACGCCTTAACATACGTGCTCACCGGTACGAGTCACACTTTATTTTGAAGAAGGTCTAAGGCATAGCCTCGTGTTTCATGGTCACAGTTGATGAGGAGGTTGAAGGTCAACCCCCGTTCGAGTGTATTTTGGGTTGTTTCCCCCGTGTGATGCAATACTTTGTTTTCTTCATTTAATCTTCACCAGAGCGGGGATGCAACCCATTTAAAATAGTTATTCTCATCTTCATCACTTAGATTAAGTTATTTAACAACCTTTTTGCCTGGATTGGTGGGCACGTGATCAAAGGGCAAGGGCATACAGTCCAATTTTCATGATTTCTTAGAAAATACATAAATATTTTTTTGCGGTAAACCTTGATAACATATTACCATATTATTATTATTATTGTTATTATTATTATTATTTTAGAGGTATTGATAATATCTATCAAAATTAACAACTACAGATAACATGACTTGACAAGTGATTACATGAAAGTAGTTCTAGTAGCTCTTTATAGCTGCCAATAAAAAGTGGACTTTAGTCATCTCCGTTTATTATGTTTTGCTGGAAATGAAGAGGTCAGGATTTGAATCCCGGTTGGGTATTCTGAGATTTTTTAAAATCCAAAATGATTTCTCACTCGGTTAAAATATGGGTACAATTCCTCTAAGTTCTACCTTAGTCATCCCTTCTCTAGTTGTATAATTAAATGCGTGTAGTTCGGTCAAGTTGTAAGACGTGGTGTAAAAAGTATATCTCTTATCGGACGTACTAATTTAGATATTCTAGTCCTATGACCTGTGACCTATAACCAGTGAGAGAGGCCATCGACTGTTAAAAAAATTAATATGTCTACCTGATGAAGTCACAGAAGTTTTTAATGCAGTTTAAAACTAATTACAGAAATAAAACATAAATTATAACCGAAGCCGATAAGTCGTACCATGGTGAAGACTTCCTACCCATCTGCTCCCAACGGCTGCGTTAGGCGTCATTTGGTGAGACGTCTCTGGAGGGCTAAAACTTGTCTCATTGTGAAAACTTTATTACTAGGCCTCGTGTCTCACTCCTATTCCCCCCCTCACCCCCCCCCCCTCTCAGCTCTCTCACCGAGTGAATCTAAAAGTTAACGCCTTGGAAGCTCGAGTCCAAAATTTTAATCCCCTGTAGTCACAAGTTTGGAAACTAGAGCTTTGTGCGCGTGTGAGAGGGATAGATTTTTGTCCAAGTTTTTAGAGGGGGGGGGGGTTAAAGAGGAAGGGGCACATTTTACTTATCCTGAGTTTACGCTCCACTGGAACATCTTGATTCAAAATTGCATCGAGTTTTCGTCCACTTGAATAATTCTGTCTCGTTTTGAACTTCAAATGAAATGTTCTTATATTTTAATCTTGGTAATCTTTTTTGGTTCTTGAGTAAAGTGGGTCACTCACGTTCGTTTGACAGAATGGGTTTCCCCTTTACAATATAATATGTGTGTGTAATTCCGGATTTTAACAAGCTGTAATAAGACCCGAAAAATGAAACATAATCGTAGATTTCTCGACCCATAAAAAGCCGTTGCAAGGATTAAGATAACGACAAAAAATATGACGTTCCTTAGTTATTAGTAGGGACAGATTAATAGGCACCAAAAATGTCTAAAATAGGCAGGCAAATAGGCACTTTAAAAAATAGGCCCACAATAATCAATGTACAATTTATTTTACTACAAGCTACTTACTACATGTAATCTACAAGCAAATCACATTGCTCTGAATCACTATATACTTTTCTAGATTTTCACAAGTAAAATTTGTTTTGTGGTCTGATATAATATTTTTATAGTTTGAAAAGCTTCTCTCAACTTCACACGATGTCAAGGGACAAACTTTTTAATTTGACAATTCTGAATAGTTTAAACTCATCTCCTGCAATAGCGTGCTTTGCCCTCCCAAGATGTATGATACCGCTACCATTGTTCTCCACCCGAGATTTCGTTGTAGTACTTGTTCAAGTTTTGTTGCGACTGACGAGGCAACAGGTCCAAGGGTTTGCTTCTCGCCTTCTTGTATTGTATGCATTATCTTCACTGAGTCTATTAAAGGCAGATACCTGGCTTCCAGTGACACGATAACTCCAGGAAAGTTGCCGAAATAGCTCTTTACATCGGCCAAATACGACACAACAGTGCTAGAAGATGTAGCAACCTTTGCCTCTCATTGACACAGCATCCTCTTCATCAAATGTTTGAATTACCTTAAATTATTGAGAATCAATTCATTATTTAAATTCTGAACAAAATTAACAAGCTATAATAGAATTATAGGAAAAATTATTTAAGTATCTAGCTCTGAATAAATATAAAAATTGTTTTCTTAAAAATATACACGTACCCTTTGAATTTTGTCCAGTAGACTGCCACTTGTAACCAGGTACCCCAACGAGTTATAACTGGTTGTGGTGGAAGAAGTGTTTTCGGCAATTTTTCCCTAAATGTTGCTATGCGCGAAGGAGCTTTCAGAAATACTTTTTTGACAGATGACACTACAGCATTTATATTCGGGAACTGTGCACGAATGTGTTCTGCGACTCTGTGAACGGCGTGTGCTAGGCATGTAACGTGAATTAGTTTTGGGTAGAACACCTTCAAACTTGCCCCAGCTTTTAGCATATATTCTGCGCTATCTGTCAGCAGCACCATAAACTTCTCGTCATTGTTTTCTGATGGCCAAAGCACTCCTGTAACAGAACAATAAAATAACTATTTAGTCTCACAGAATTACATAGGATAAAGTTCCGAATGTAAAAACTTATATAAATCCAACTTACTCAGAGAATCGCGAACAACTCTGGCAATTGTCGAGCTGTTAGCGACTTCAAGCACTCTTGAGGCAATCAAGTGCGGAGAACTGGGTCCTGTGGAGTCAAGTTTACCGATCACGATATTTGCGATGTATCTGCCGCAACAGTCGGTTGTCTAATCGACACTTGTCCAAAAGTAGGAATCGCCAATATTTTCTTTTATCTTCTCAATGGTCTGGAAAGGAGTAAAAATTCACTTAATATTCAAAACAAATAATTATTTAAGTAAACGAAAGTGCACAGCTCCAATTAATTTAAAATATCTTTGAAATTAAAATGTAAAAAATAAATAAATAGATTAACAACAAAAAACTTACATTGGGGATGTAAGTAATTCTTCCTCAATGTGGATTCATCGGGGATCTGCTTGTTGGTATATTTTGTGAGGAAACCTTTTAAAATGGGATTGTTTAGCTTCGTCCATGGTATATTCGCGGCTACCATCGCAGCGCACAATTCAGGGTAAAATTGTTCACAATTGTCAGGAAATACAACTTGCAAAATTAACATTTGCCTGCCAGTTTTTTCTTTTAAACTTTTGCAGTGCATCGCTGTTTGTTTGTGTTGGTCTAAATGATATTTCTTGTCACATTTTACCTAAAATACGTGAACAAATTTACATAATTTGTAATATTACCAACCGTAATTTATTACGTCTAACTATTCTGAAATAGCCCTAAAGCCGTTAAAATATATATCAGAAAGTGTAAATCTTAAATCCATTAAAGAGTTTAAAAGTAGTTTACTTGTATTTAAAAATCCTATGGATAGCCAATGCTGTTTATTTTAAAGCAAATAATAAATGGAATGATAGTTATTTTTCAAATATTGCAAACCTATTTTGAATCCTATTATTAAATTTAATGATATGGATATTAAACTTACCTCTTTGGTACACGATTGGCAGAAGATGATTTTTCCATCTGTCATGAAATTAATATCACCACCTATCCATTGCTTAAATAAAGAGCTTTTGCTTTTTTTTTTCCTTGGGCACTTTTTCCCTGTGAGACTAAATATTTATTTTATTGTGGCCATTTCCACCACAGTTAACACAAGAAGTGTTACAAAAAAATCAGTAAACAAACCCACCAAGACAGAAGTTGAGTCTAAAAGACACACTCACGTACTGAAATAATGATGGTTAAACCGAGTGGTAAACTGTTCTAATCTCCACGTCAGTCAGGCTAAGGCTGTTGGACCACGTCACACCACCCTCTCCCATCCTAATACCCCTTATTATTGGACGTGATGCTCTAAACATAGTCTGTCAAGGTCAGGCCAAGTCGCATGTTCCCCTCCCCCTCCCATTAACCCCTTTCAAACCCAATTTTTCATGTCTATAAACTAGACTCTTTTTCAGCAAAAATAAATAAATATGTATATCAAAGAAAAAAGGCCGAAATAGGCACAATAAAGTTTCTTATTCATAATTCATAAAATAGGCGCAATTAAGGCTCTTATTCATAAAATAGGCAAAAACCAACAAAATAGGCAATTCTAGGCACTATAAAATTAACATATTGTACATGTAATAACATGAAACACCTATATTTCTCAACTGCCTATGTTTTACGATAAAGGAAAAAAAAGGCAAATAGGCAAAATCCGGTCTCTAGCTATTAGTCAACATTGTATCGTATTTAATATAAATTATATTTCCAAGCAGTGGTTGGCAGTCATTCATGGCACGCACAAAGCCAATTTTTATTTTCTATTCACCCCTTGGAGAAAGAAGTATTATGATCGTCAAAAAATCTAGCTCAACATTTTGATAAATGTCGACATTTCATGCCCCCCTGAAATCGAAAAGGTGGTTTTCGCGATGACGTTTGTCTGTATCTCGGCCTAGATCCGACACCAATTTACCAATCAGGCTCCAATTTGATACTATTTATAGGGCTCGGATATGTTTTTGTAATTAGATATTCAACCCTTAAGTTGGGTGGAACATTAAAAATAAGATGGCAACTCTCATTTTCCCGTGAACATGATTTTAAGAAATGCTTTACATCAGTGGGATTTTCCAATGGTAATCACAACTCCGCAGCTATTTCAGATACAAAATAACTATCACTGTAAAGTTGTGCCACTACTACAAATATTGTTATTTTGTACATTATATATATTAATAAAACCAGAGATGTAACTCATACAAGCAAACACTGGCTATATATTTTATATGGAGATCTTTGAAATATAGAATTGACTGTCATACTCTTTGGGGGACAGAGCTGTTCCTCTTTTCTTAATGTTTCTGTAAAGGTGTGTATTATTTCATTATGCTAATTGGTGGAGTGTTTCTGCAATAATCTTTATCATTTTGTTATTTAAATATTACAAGTTTTATTAAATGTCTCTATTTTTTGATTAAATACAGAAAAAGGCTGCAGTGAAACTTTTTTTTTTTTAAACAACTATTAGTAGGGTTACCATACGTAGCTGCTGTTTACTGCAGGAAGGTAGTCTGTTTATTTTAGGTAGTGTCCTGTTGTCCTAAAGAACAAATGGTACACAAATAAGTACTGGTTTTTATACAAGTATTTCCAAAAGACCTTTTTAAAGTAGGAGAAAATAATATTTTTAATTGAACTGCACTTGCGCAAGAATCTTTTGATAACATTTATCAACAAGTTCCATTTGTTAAAAGCTATTTAACGTTGTTATCTTATATATTGTGATGTATGTATATAAACTAGCGTGGAAAAGGAAGAAAGTATATACAGATTTTTATAAGAACTTTTTGTATTATCGGATTTTGTTAGGGAAAAATACTTTTCAAAATTGACTTTCTACCAAAATCAGTTTTAATTATTAGTTACATACTTCTCTCAATTATCATTTGATTTTCATTTTACGTATTACTGGAACTACTGTACTGATGTATTAGTTTAAAGTAATTAGCATCCAACTTCCTAAATTTACTTGTATATTTTTCTTCTCACCCTCTATTATTTTTACTTCGTCCAGTTTATTTCTTATTTTATTTTGTAACATATAAATGGCCATGTTTAATTTATTGTTGGTCCTGCTTTTTATAAAAGTACATTGCCACTTTACCTATCAGATAGGCCTTGAAATTGTTTGTTATCAAAAACTATCTTAAGCAAACAGAGCTTTCAGCTTCAGATTAGTTGACCTCGGTGTATTTGGAGTAAAATGCTCACCTCAGGACCCGATGTTACCGGGTTTAAACCTAGCCGGGATCAAGGAATTTTTCTCGAGGGGTTGAAATCCGTAGCACAACTTCCTTCGGAGGAAAAGTAAAGCCATCGGTCCTATGTTGATTGTGGCATGAAAAGGAAACCTAGAAGGTTTGTGAAAATATATTTCCTGGAAAAATGTGTAGGCCCTTTTGCTCTCGCTCAAACACATTCTCGTGTGGTGATATAATCAGTCGGTTCAGAAAATACACGTAGAATGCTTCATTTAAATTAAATAAATAAATTATAGTTTAATTAAATGGTTGAAAGTTTAAATATGTCTATAATTGAGCTGGAATAAATAGATAAACTATGTGTAAAATAGTGAAGTATTATCATAGTAACGTTTTGGTTACAAAATTTATAAGGATTTGTAAAGAATTTAAGGCTTGACGACAAGGAAATTATATACAGTGCTATGAGTAATAAACATATCCAACTGAGAAATATTTAACACATTAAAATTACGAAATCTAAATTTATTATTTAAGTTAATATAAATGCTATAGAATTTAGATGTTATAGTCAAAACATTAATATTTGAATATATAATGTACACAGCTATAAGCCCATAAAGTCAAAATGGGTGATGCTGGAAAATATTATAAAGAGTAAAGGTAGTAAAGTTGTTGAATTAAAAATAAATAACTATTTTTCTTCTCTGGAATATAATCCCATGTTCCTTAAAATTACAGTTATATTGCCTGTTAATGTCAGTTTTGAAGTTCACTGGCATCATCCATAGAACTTCATGGACATGGTTTATGAACCCCGGTACCCTGGGCTCGACGGTAGCGCTCCAATACATGTAATGATGATCCGGCGTCCTAACCCGCGTAGCCTCAAAACGGGCAGAGTGGTCCCCTAGTCTCGATAGTTATTAGTCAGGCCTGTTAGCTTGGATACTCTACTTTCTATCCTGGCTTCTAGCCTTGTGAGGCATGCCGACTCTCTGTTTATGTTGTTAGCCCATATGTTCAGTTCCCAACACCTTGCAATACACAATCCAGAACACAACAATATTAAACAAACACATGCCTCAATTTAGTCAAGTCGATTACAAAATAATAATTTGGAAAACAATTAAAATATTCACCTACATACGAAATAAGATGAGCGTTTTATATAATTATCTGATAAAAACTGAATTTACAACTGAATAAACAGTGTTTTAACCATATTTTTGAAATCTAGTTGAATAATATTAATGCTTTAACTATAACATATAACTTTATATAAAATTTATTTTAACTTAAATTATAACTTTAGATGTGGTAATTTTACTGCATTACATGTTTCTTAATTGTATACGTTTATAATTAATTACAATGTATATAATTCCACGCTGTCAAACCTTAAATTCTTTCCTAATCTTTATAAATTTGGTAACTAAAACTTTACTCTGATAACATTTTAATATTGTACACATAGCGTATCTATTTATTCCATCTCAATTTTACAAATATTTAAACTCTCTACAATTTAATTGAAGTACAAATTCTTTACTATTATTAAATCAATTTCCATATTAAAACTTCCACAATGTTTTTCTTACAAAAATAATTAAAGTTTCGGATAAAAATTTTAGAAACATTTTTATCAAAATTAGAATTATCAGTTTAAGATCCCATCTCACGGTCAAATATGGGGGTGAAAGAGAATTTAAAGTTTTTTCAACATTTGATTGTTTATTGGGAAACCATTTGTCTCTTGATAAGCAAACTTTTTGTTAAACATATACATTATTGGATCCCTTATATAATGATGATATTGTTGGATAAAAAAATTTCATCTTCATTAAAATTTTAATGATTTATAAGTAAGTCCTCAATGAACCATATACAATATACATACATCAACACTATCATTATAACAATGAGAATGAGGCAATATCCAATAAGATTTATTTTAGAACAAAATCCAAAGATTTAAGTGATTAAAAAAATGGTATTGTGCACCGTACATACTCTTTCGCTCTTTATTCTTATAATAGAGATATTTATTAAAAACTCGTAAGACTTGTGAAATTAAACAATATACACTGTTGCAGAAACACTCCATCAAAGATTCAATATACAAAAGAAGAGTATCTCCGTCCACAAAAGAACATAGCAATACATTTTATATTTCAAAGTACTCCATAACAAAGATGTGTGCTTGCTTGTAGTTAACAGTACTACACCTTTACGATGATAAGCTATCTAGTATCTCAAGTAGGTACGGAGATGTGATCAAAGTTGAACATGACTATAGGCCTAGTACCCTCACACACATTCTCGTGGAAAAAATGAGAGTTCTCATTTTGTTTGTAATACTAAACAGTGTCTATATACATAATTTTATCAAAATCGTTAGAGCGGATTTTGAGTAAATCGATGTTTTCTCTATTTGCCATTCAGTAAGTTAACCTTGATTTTAGGGTTAAGTATATAATTTCATAAACACCTCGGGGGAACATATGAAAATCCCAGATAACCAATTTTAGCCTGCTCGGTAGACTAGTTTGGGATCTAGCCCAAAGTTCAGACAGACAGACAGACAGACAGACAGAAAGACAGACAGTCTGCATTAAAAAAACACATTTTCTGTTTCAAGGGGTCATGAAGCGTCGACATTTATCAAAATCTCGAGTTCGATTTTCTTGAATATCATAATACTTATCTTTTCGAGGGGTCAAGAGAAAGTAAAAATATGTTAAAAACCATTTAAGATTAATTCATACACCGTTAGCTGAGATAATATAAAGGTTGTTCAAATTTGAGCTGGAATTGATTTATTTTAAACTGTTACAGCCACTTTTCTAAATGTTTCACTTCCTAACAAACCAGTTTTTTTATCTTTTGTTTTTCGTCCCAGTCGTTAAAAAGTGTGTACAAATGTGGAAACCTCCTCATGTGTGCTCTTTTTATCTGTCATTCGGCCCGGACTTGGTGCTCCCTAAGTGTTCTTTGAGTGGTCCAAGCAGTTGGAAGTCACCGTGTGACAAATCAGGACTATTAGGAGGATGGCTGGAAACTTCACACCCCATTTCAAACAGTTGGCTCACAGTCACATTAGATGTATGTGGATGTGCATCGTCGTGAGAAAACAAGAGAATATTTACACAGAAGTGGTGGTTGTTACAACCTTAGAAACACGACTGCACTAGAAAAAAAAATTGCTTTAAAATTGGTTTTTTTGTTATTTTTCTTGCATTGATCCATTGAACAACAGAACGATTGGAATAAATGAAAATAGAGTTTCCCCCTCTGCAATTTTATAGTATTTAAAGAAAAGCTATTAAAGGGGTTTCTCTAGTCCCAATTCCTCCGTTTTTTCAATTACCTTTCACAATTAAAGGCCATACTCTGGCACTATGTATGGTTCAGACTGTATTATTTCCTTAAGTTAGGTTATACGCCAGGTATAGTGAGTTCTTAAGGTTGTATGGAAGGGGACGTGATAAAAAAGTCAATGTTTTTTCAATTTTTATGGCAAAACATTTTTTTTTGCCAAAATAAATAAAATACTGCTCTAGTACAAACATAGAATTAAGTTTTCTTCACATTGTGACCTCAAAATTTCTAGAATATCTTTGAAGGGTGTTCTGTAATTTAATGACAACTTCTTATTTTCATTTAAAAAGTTTGTTAGATCATGCCACTATGCTCGTCAAAGATATTCAGGAAATGTTGATATCAACATGTGAAGAAATTTAAACTCTATGATTAAACTAAAATTATATTTTATTTATTTTAGCAGACAATTTTTTTTTGTCATAAAAACTGCAAAAACCCTGACTTTTTCTCTCCCCCTTCCATCCCACCTTATGGTCTACATTTTCTTGAAAGGACGTATCCTCCCACTGTTGCATTCAGCATTCCTTATGAAATGGCAGTTCTCAAGCATAAAAAGGAATAAAGCCATCCTTAGTTACATTGTAGTTTTCTTTTGTACGCCGTGAAAAAAGTCTTTTTTAGGGGGAAGTTAAGACTCTAACCATACACCGTGTTGTACCTCACTGCTCAGGCAGCCTTGTATCTTTCCTCCGCACTCGCACCGACCGCTCTAACCCCTCCCTACTGCCTGGACCATTCGCGGTCCATGTTTTCTGAGCCATCCGTGACGCTCTTACCTCTGTAATCAACTCCCTTCTTCCTATTGGCTCGCTTGGCGGCCAATATCACTCTCGTTTTCCCGAACCAATGGGAAGCTCCCTCTTCTCTGATTGGAAAAGGCCAGGCAGCAACGGAGGGTATATAAGCCGGTGAAATCTTGATTCGAGTTCAGTGGTGAC
>CABEEJ010002661.1:71813-79313 GCA_901482245.1 Timema douglasi
GGTCTAGGGGTAAGGTGTCAGACTTCTATGCTGGCGGCCGGGGTTCAATCCTCGGTCCCGGCAAAGATTTATATGATTACCAAACCCTTCTTTCACCTCTGACAAGACATCTTGTGAATGTGAGGAATGCCAGGCCTCCACCGTGGTTCGGATTCCACGTTAAACTGTAGGTCCTCCATTTCATCTCACAATCAGCCTACCATTACACATCAGCGTAAGTGCGTATAACCCGAATGAGTAGTAAGACGCGGTGCTAATAATAATAATAATAATAATAATAATAATAATTCATACAAATGCATGTGCATTTCTTTGGCCCTACTTCATTATCGTGATTAAAATACGTATGCCTCGGACACGGTAAAACAAACACATTTTGTATCTAGTTTATAACACAGGTCTAGTGTTCGATTAAACGTTTGTCACATCCCTACATTTTTAGAGCCGTCCAAGTGGATGGAATGGTGACTTGAGACTATTTTGTTCTCGTTGCGCTGTTTGGTTTTACTCTGACCTTGGACAACTTCGTGTTGCAAAGAGTTATTACTTTAGAGTAAGGTCTTAGCAGTAACCCTAGGCGAAATAACGGTAACTTAAATTAATTTGGGGATGGCCCAGGCTATGTTACTTATTAGTCGCGGGCCCCGAGGCCAGGTATTTTGGTCGTCGCTGCATCAGGACCGTGTTGGCGTCACAGCAGAGACTATACGTAAAGGAACATTAAATATGGACATTTTTAACACCTTTTTGTGTTCAACGTTTATAGCATTTTACCTTATAATTATTGTTATTTTATAGCTGTTGATAAATAGTATATATATATATATATTTATATATATCAATAGTAAAAGTTTAAGATCACATGATTGGACGTAGATTTATTAACTTTTATAGTTGTCATATAGGTCCATTTGTAAGAAAATTGGGCTGTGCACTAAAATCCTTAACCTTTAATCCTTGTGAATAAAATTTATTTGTTATTAATAGTTTTATTGAGTTGTAATTTTAACTTTACAAGTAATACATATAAAAATAACTGCGCACTCCATCCTGAAGCCCTAAATTAATCTAGATGAATTGCCGTTCTCAGTAACTTGTCCAGCAGTAACAAACGATACAAGGTACTAATCTCGCCATAGAATTATTTCCTGATGATGTGACGGATGAGGTTCGAATCTTTACTGGGCCCAATGGTATAATTTTTCTTTATGTGATATATTCCTGTGGCTTTCTCATATTCTTTAAACGCTAATGCGAATGTATTTCCTCTAAACTACCATCCTAATATACTCATACACCTTAAAATAAGTCGTAAGTAACCATAGTGTTAAACGCACTAATTTTAAAACCAAACAAACCAAAAACGTACCCCCACCCTCAAAGTTGTAAGTTCGCTCAACAAATTAAACCAAGTCATATAACTACGGTGACCATACGTACTGTTTTTTGCAGGACAGTACTGTTTTTTGGGGTGATGTCCTGCTGTCCTACATAACATGCGATAGTACACCAAAAGGTACTGTTTTTTAAACCAAGTACCTGCAAAAATACTTCATTTTGAAGTAAGCAAAAATAATATTTTGAATTGAACAGCGCTAGCTTAAGGAACATCATCCTTGAGCATTTGGCAAATACTTCTTTCTTAGCTCTGTGTGATGATACCTACCACCTAGCCTACCGTTTTTCATTTCTTATCCGTGCCCTTTTTTCGGTTTTCATTTGTCTTCTTTGTCTTCAGTTGTCTCGCCAAGTCTGTGAGTGTGTGTGTTGTAATGTGGTTGTTTTATTAGTTTTTAAACAATATTAAAACCTAGTATACCAAAGTCCTGTGAGATGGGGCAACTACGCAGAAAGTGTTCATTTAATTCTTCTTTGCAAACAGAATACCCTTTCATCAAACTAAAAAACAGTGATAACCCTCACATTAATATTTGTGAGCTGTGTAGAGATGAAGTTGACCTAAGCACTAGTGGTCGCACAAGCATTGTAAGGAATTTTAAGCAACGCTAACACTTACTAGCAGTAAATGCAGACACATCAAGAAATACGGTAAGCAAGTGCTTTTAAAATAAAAGTATTAACTTCTGAAAATTTTCTTTCGGCTGCCAAAGAGGGTACTTATGCATATCATACAATTAAACATATTATGCAGAGTTTTCGTTCCCTTGACTGTACGTTAAAGTTGGTAGCAGGTATGTTTGAACCGAAGTTCTCAGCCCACACTAAAACAGAAGCAATTGTGGAAAACGTTTTTGCGAAGGAGGCCTAGGAGAGATCCAATACTATTTAGGAACAGCATATTATTTCAAAGTTATGATTGCTTCTTCCAATCACCATAACATTAAGATATTGCCATTGATTGTACGCTACTTTGACTGTACCCAGAGAGTAAAAGTCAAGCTTCTGGAACTGAAAAGCCTTCCTGGGAAAACATATGAGCAGCTGCACAGATACGTTTACTCTACCTTGTTTTCATTAAATTTAGTGGAAAAGTGTGTTGGTCTTTCTGCAGACAATACCAACACTAATTTTGGAGGCCCTAATCGAAGGGGGGAAACAAACCTGTTTAGGGACCTCAACAACTCTTGTGCAAAAGCTGTGGTTGGCGTAGGCTGTGTTGCACATGTGATAAACAACTGTATTCAAAATGCAACAGACGTGTTACCGATTGACATTGAAGTAGTAGTTGTCAAGATATACAAACATTTTTTATCCACACTGTCCGTGAAAGTACATTACAAACTTTATGTGAATCTGTCAAAATGGAGTACAAGAAGAAAGACGATGCTAAATTTTTCAGACTCGATTACTCTGTTTGTTGCACACTGTGAAGTATATCCTCTTAATGTATGAACCTATGAAGGAGTATTTCCTATTATCTCCTTGCCCAACAATATTGAATCATATGTTTGAAAATCCTGTGGGTGAAGCATGTTCTCAATGTCAGCTTTTTACTTCACGTAGCAATTTTAAATTTTGAAGGTGATAATAAGTGTGCAATTGATGCCGCACTAGAATATTTTGAGCCGATTGAGAAATTAAAGAACAGGGAAAATGTATTATTGTCAGTGAAAATAAGAAGATGTCTTAGCAGCATTTAAACAGTCAGCGAGGTGAATTACTGAAGTGATTTTTCTACATAAGCTAAGGCTTTCTACTCGGGTTGCATTGCATATTTAGAAAAATGGACTGCTAATCTGTAACAGTTAAAACTTTTTGAATGGGTCAGATTACATGATCAAGTTACGTGGGAGAAGGTGCTGGCTTCGTATGAGGCTTTCAAAGATGCCATTGGCTATAATATGGATGAAGATGGAGTTTTTGAAGAAATTACAGCATTAAAAAACTTTATAGCTGGGTACAAAATTCCTAGGTGGAATGAGGGTAAAAATTCCTTTTCAAACAAGGTGGATGGAAGCGTTTACTTTTATGAACAACAAGCTTCAACATCTTAAAAACCTGCAGTGGTTATGTGATTATATACTTTGCCCGCCTGCCACGAGTGCTTCAATTAAGAGATTTTTTCTATAATAAATAACTACTGGGTGAGTTAAAAAAAACACAAATGAGTATTGGGACACTAAAGGCTGTGATGCAGGTCAACACCAACTTTGACGAAACCTGTATAAAAATGTTCAAACACCTGTAATATAAAAAAGAAAAAGCTTCTAAAAGCAATTCATAGCTCAGATAAATATGAATGCTGTTATTATAAAGCAAAATCCGGCACAATCCGTTCTTAAATTGTTATTTTAAAATTCAAATTTTCCTTATTGTATTTTTTAAAGTACTGTAGTCCTATTTACCAAGATTTTGTATAAGTGATTAGGCCTAAAATATTTATTTTTACAAGTTAATTTTTTTTAGAAGTTTTAGACACAAGTTTTATTTGCAAAAAGGCTATGTACACAATAATAAAAGCTAATCTAATAATTGATGTATATACATTGACTTTATATAACTCGCTCTCTTAAACTAGTATTCAAAAGTGAATTTTAATAAATGGTTTTATGTTTAAACTATTTTTCTTTCTCTCTGTCTATTATTTTTATTCTATCTGCTCTATACATAAGTTATACACGCACGTCGCACACCATGGCCTCAAATCATACTACTCATATATGTGATATATTTTAATGTTCTGCTTTTTCTAAAAAATATTATGGTTACCGTACATATAACGCCAACGTGAAACCCTGTAAACCGAAATAGTCCCATATTTCATCTCAACTTAACCTCACCCCCAGAGTTCCACACCATGTACGATGGATTCATTGTCACCCCCGACAAGACCGTCTTAAGTGGGCTGAGGGTGGGACGGACCCAGGGATTTACTTGGGTGGACGCTTCTTAGGAGGGAGAGGGGGACTAAACAGGAACTCTAAATAAATTTAGAGATACTCTCCAGGGCCCGAATTTTGATGAACTAAAAATGACCTGTAATATGACATAAAAATTCTAAGCCTGAGAAGTATTAGCTGCCTCATCCCAATTCAGCCCTCTCTAGCTTAGTTGCGATACGTACATTTTTTTAAAAAAAGGGCACATGTGTGGACATTGGTCAAATAAAAACATTCTTAAACTTCAAAGTCGCTTTTTCACGTGACATCAGCCGTTGGCGTGGCTGCCCAATGTCACGTGATGGTTACTAGACAACCACAATATCAGTTCGTAGTCAGCTATAAAATATTCCGAAAGTAAAAAGTACGAGGTATTGTCTTCAAGCATGTGATTTAATCTATATACACTTCGTTGAAAGGGGCCTATGTCACGTATCTTAATTTTTTTCAAGAGAGCCAAAAAGTCTTAAAGAACATATAAAAACAGAAATATGCTTTTACATTATTTACTACATGACATTCCAAGAATAAGAGAATTAAACCTTGGGAAAAAATTCTTTGTATGCTATATGTATGATTTAAAACTTTTAGAGACTGAATTTGGCTTTTCCCAGAAACATGTAAATGTGAAATTGGCCCTTTTTCTACCAAGGTTCAGAGTTATATATTCCTTTTTTAAAATCAATAATAGGAGCTTCATTTATTGGGTCAGTGGGATGGTTTTAAATCAACGTCAAGTCCCGCATGTTGAGATCTTTGTGGCCGAAAGATCATCTCGACATCTCGCGTGATGTTCCCTTCCTCTTCCTGTTTCCGTGAATGTCGTCCGAGAATACCAGCAGTCCGGCCTCCAGGCAACATCACACACACACACACACACGCACACACACACACTCACACACACACACACACACACACAAACACACACACACACTGAATGCCAGCACTTTTACCCCCATCTTACCCACAAATCACAATGGATTTTTCGGCCTCTTATCAATACCTTCGGGAAAAAAAAATGTATGTAATATTTCATGGAAGCTGTAAAGAATCTTCCGTTAACAAAAAGGGTGGGGGTTGTACACGTGGCGATGAGATGAACGGTTCAAGAAAGGAGGCGATGGATGGGATAGCAGGGAAATGATTAATGGAGAGATGTAATATTTAAAGAAAAAAAAAGTGGAGGATCAAATTATTTCAACAAGGATTTACGTTATCAAAATATATTGAAACAGACGAGTTAGCTATGATATATGCATTAATTATAAAACTTGCTACAAATATCTTAAGTAATGTTGTTACTAAAGGGTTTTACTATGAACCTACATCAAGGGTACCATCTGATGGAAGGAAAATATCTTCTTCAGACTGAGATATTTATAATGGGAATAGCAATGCTGTAGCTCAACATTCAATCTTCAAATATGTTGTTGTGACAATGTTAAAAAAAAATGACGACTTGTTTAATAAAGTTTAGATTTGATTATAAGTAACTATTTACTTTGATCTCGTAGCCTCGACATTTAGCACTAAGCGACATCGAAACATGAGACAGTTTCATCTCCCCAGGCTTGGCTATTTTTTACAGTATAACAATTTCTGAGATATTGGCCAATATATTAATACAATTATGTGAGCTTAAGTTGTGAAAAGATACTACTTAAGTTTTAACGGAATAATTCTCCAATGCCATATAGTTATTAAATATAAGTAAGTATCTAAAAGCTTATGTTATTTTTCCTTAAACCTCTTAGGAGAAATGTTTGTACAAAAATGATCTATCTCCATTTTTGACTCAATAGTCAATATTTACATTTTTTATTAGTCAAAATTTATAAATGAGGAATTTAATAGCAAAGTGATTAGAAGATGTGCAACACCTAATGAAATGTCGAAAATTTTAACCAGAAGTAGAAATTTTAATACGAAGTGTTGACCCTTGTGGACCCAATATCAATATTTTTCATTGGTCCAAACATACAAATGAGGACATTAATTCTTTAAAAAATAAAACTATAAAATTTAAAACTGGGACCAAAAAGTGTTTTTACATAAGTATAGTGCATTTTATGCTTTGGCTTGCTAGTGTGTATAATTTTGTTTTATATATATTACGAGCTTTCAGTAAATATCTCAATTTTTAAACAATAGAGAAAGTGCGAACGGAGCTCCGAACCATTTATTTTAAATTATAAAACTTGAAATTAAAGGGTTTTTATTTCTATGGGGAAATGTTGGCCCCCTTAATCTCCATTTACGCTGAAACTTTAAAATAGCCAATTTCTTTTGAGAAACTGTGGATTTTTTTAACTTCTGCATTGTATTTTTTTTAGCACTGCATCTTAATACCCGTTCGGTTTACACGCATATGTACTGAATTACGGTAGTGATTTTAGGGATTAGGAAGGTTATATTAATAGAGAGTATACCCGCATTTGCGTGGAGAGAAAGTGGAAAACAATTTGTGAAAAAACATTCTCAGTACACTCGACCAAGATTTGAACTTCAATCTTCCCGTCATCGGCAATCTAATCTACTGCGAGAGTAGCGCGTTATACCACGCGGCAATAGAAACGGGTCACTGCGTTTTCAGCGCTCTTTTAGGCAACCCCCCCCCCCCTTTGTATACGATAGCTTTTTTTTGTTATCATTTTTAATTAGGACTCGAAACACTTCAACCTATAAAAATAGACAGGCACTACTACTTTAGGAACCCACTTGAGAAGAATAGTGGGGCCAATAATACTAGATTAAATTGATATTATTTTACATAACTTTTATTAGTTTTGTGTCTCAAAAAACTATGTTTTCCTCTTGAAAATATCTGTAATATAATTGAAAAAGAGATGGAAGCAACTGGAATTTGATCATTCTAGCTGCCGGACACTCGCTGGAAATAAAAAGCTAGATCTAGTAAGAAAAAGCTAAGCTGGAAACACAGGTTCCTCCTCTATATTTCCGTCAAGGTGCACTCCTTTCACCTTGGAAGGTAGCAGTATAACCTTGAAGGAATACACTATGGCTCTATATTATGAGCTATGTCATAGTGAAAAAATGAGAAGTAATCTTGCTACCTTTCAAAGTTAACGAAGTGTACAGTTATATATAAGACTAAGTATGGATAAGGCCTTTCGCCCATGGAGATAATCAAATAAGGCTC